>BQNB010081075.1:1772-29735 GCA_026074375.1 Tanacetum coccineum
TAAAATAAAGATTGGGTTTAAAGAAGTCGAAATGTAATAAATGTTCGTTTTATATTTAGTTACGAAATAGGTTTTTGTTTTGAAATAAAGCCAATTTCAAAAGAGTAAATGTTCCAACAAACCATCGTATAAGAAGGAAAACAAAGTATTCTTTAGCATTTAGCCAATTCAATTAAATGTTTATAAAATACAACGAGTTTAATATGATCCATCTTCTAGCACTTCCTTGTCTCTTTTACTCATATTCTCTCGTAAATGCACATTATTACAAGAGTAAATTCTGACTAGTATAAAATACTTAGGAATTTTAAAAGAGATTTTTAATGTTTCATCATGAACATATCCATTGCGCTGGACCTTCCAGTCCAAGAAAATTTGGATTCAATGAAATCCCTTTAAGTAACTTCTTGTTGTGTAGAGTAGATACGGCCAAAGGGAATACTAAATTGTTTTATACTTTTGTGTATGCTGCTAATGGAGGGAATGAAATAAGAGAATTATAGAAGGATTTTGAGTTATATAAGAGGATTGTTAGAAAGGAGGCTTGGGTAATGCTAGGTGACATAAATGTTACCTTGGCTCCTAATGAACATTCTTCTGGCAGTTCCTTTATGATTGGGGATATGAATGAGTTTAGAGATTGTATAAATAATATTGAGATAGAAGATGTGGATAGTTCTGGTCTATTCTATACTTGGACCAAGAATTTATTCAAGGTGAAAGCAGGCAATACAAGTGGTGCTCTGAAAAAGCTTGGTCAAGCCTATGTTATTTTTTATACCTTATTTGATTTCTGACCATATATTGTCCTACTATTTTGATTTTTCCTAAAGCTATTCAGGCAAAGAAGAAAGCATTTAAGTTCTCTAATTTTGTAAGCTAACAAGGAAGACTCAATTTCGGAGACTCAAAATAAGAAAGACCATTTAAGGTTCTCCGTATTTGTGTAAGCTCAGACAAAGAAGAGAATTTCTTCCATTTAGTTGAAGTTGTCACTGCGTCTTGTGAAGAAAATGTGTGTTGAACCAAATATCATAACTGTCAAGAAATTAAAAAGCGAGAGCCTAAAAAGGATATGAATAATCTTACCAATGAAAGAATAGTAGGATGTTAATTGAGAATGTTACAAAAGCTAAGAGACAAACTTAAATAGGATTTATAGAGATTAAATATTGATAAAGCTCTCTGGATCTAAAAGGACTTAGAGCAGCGAAAAGCATTGGTCCTTAACAAGCGAATATGATTTAGCAGCAATTAAAGAATATGAAAAAAAATCCTATATCAAAAGCAAAAAGTCACTTGCTAAGTATGGGGTAAACAGGAATAATGTCAAATAACATCCACAAGATTTTAAAGAGAGTAGAAATCACAAAGTGATAGAATACCAGTAATTCAATGATGACTATTAGGGAAAAATGTATGTACGGAGATTGCTAGAGAGACAATTGTAAGACACCCAATTTTCAAAAAATTTCTGTGTGACAATGGATAGCACAGAACAAAACAAGAATCGGAAGTGAATATCGAAATATGCTCTTACAAAGGAATAATATTAGTCTAAGATTTAAGCTAATGTAATGAGGTCAGAGAAATCATTTATTAGCTAATACTGAAATTAAAGAGTCTAGAAGTTTCTTATAAATACTGATGGAAAGAAAAGCTCATCTAGCACACTGATGGCCTTTTCTTCTTTTGTTTATAAAAACAGGCTTGAAACATAGTTGGAGAGATCTGCGTTACGGCACAAGCTTTTCAAGAGTTCTTATGATAACTAAACATGTAACTCTACGAGATGATTACTACTTGTTCCAAAGATCCAAAGACTCCTGAACAAAGGTCCCCTGATTCCAGCACACTACAAACCCTGTTGCAGGATGTGTCTGTACAAGGTGCATGTAGGCAAGATTAATCACCAAGAGAATGGAATGCAAGATTCTGTAGGTGAAACCTACTGGGTAGAAGTTAAGAATCAAAAATGTATTTTGGCCCTAGAACAATAAGCAATATTCAAGAGAAGAAATATTTTATTATCACAAGAACACTTCCTGACAAGATTATAAATGCGAAAGAAGGGGCCAAGAATGACGTGCAAAATACGAATGAAGATTGGAATAACATCAAACTAGTAAACATAGAAGTTTTATGTGGAATGCATTCTCCATACCAGGGATTTGTGAATTTACATAAAAGGATATTTGATTGGAATTATAAAAATGACGTCCTTGAGCGTAACTACTCAATCTAATTTTCTCTTTGTCGAGTAAACTGGGGAGGATATTTCGTGATACTTAGAAACCAGGAGGAAATGTCTTGCGGTGAAATCAGAGCCCCTTCTTTCATCACTAGCGAAAATTTGAACAATCCGAAATCCAAAAAACTTAAGAGATGAAATGTCAAATTGACCATGGGTGTAATTAGCCGCATTTGATCAACAGGGTGGGAGGGGTGTAACTTTCCGATACGAATAGATTAATAAATACAACTAAACACAACCAAACCCATGGAAAGATTTCAATTAATCAAACAAACTAGATTCTAATAAGCTTCCACAGCTTAATAAAAACGTGAAGAACGACATGTCTAATTTTACCAACCTTAACACTGGTTTGCATTTACGACAAAAGACCAACAATAGAAACAAAAAACCTATATCTGATCGATGAAGAGCTTACAGCGCCCGTAAACGTCACATTTCAACGTACGAATTTTCCTTTCTGTTACGGCTTACAAAAAAATAATACGCCACTGAGAACATGAAAAGAGTTCTTTTACCGCTCCTAGGCTAGACCCTTTCTACTCCAATTAAACACCAAATTTACATCCGTCCTGAAACGATTATAATACCTTCTAGAACGTCATTAAACATTACATAACAACATCATAAATCAAGTATTTATCTGTTGGGTCTAAAATGACCCATGACCACATACTCTAATCGAGGGTTTACCAGAGAACACTGCTTATTTTGACCTGGCTTATCAGAATACAACATGTACAAAACATAACTTTCAAAACTAAGACTTAGCACAATTAACCATTCAACAAGATAACACCGTTTACAAATACCATTATTAACAGACGATTATTTCAACTGCACTTCATGAATACCCATGTTACTTAACACTCTGACGACGTCAATGGGGGTTCAAACTTTGATTCGAGCTCAACAAAGGCAAGAACCACTAGCCGACGATTCGTACACTAGTAACACAAACCTTTCTAACCGCAAGTAAACGACCACAAATCCTAAAGCCGTTCACCAAGCGCCTTACCCTTCCATATGGCTTTGAACTACAAGATACAATAAACATCTAGAACCGTAAAGCATTACGCTTAGTAGACTAACCTATAATTAACATATAATCATGATATCTACATCAACACCATTATCAACATAGACATAGCACGAGACTTAAGACGCATATGGACTACAGTAGTCTTCTATAACTCAAGGCATCATATCATTAGGCACCATAGCACTACACATACATTCTACATCACCATAACGGAAACACGATGAATACAATACATATACAACTCATAACCACTACCTTTATACAACCACAAAGTACATACCGATTAGGTAGTTATGATGCATTAAGCACAAACATCGTCCATTTATCTATGAATCTTACCAAACCTCTATGCTAATGTCCAATCTAATCAGGTTCCTAAAACTCTTAATACATTCAAACACAACATAAACATGAATAAAAACATATATATAGCTACACACGAAGTATAATCCAATTACTTACACCTCAGTTCCAAGCTACTTCTCAAATAAGGCCATCAACATCAAGTCTTTTCCTAAAATATCCATAACTCAGCTTACGAACAAAACACACATTCCTAATATATACAAAAACATAATAGAATCTTATAAGAGGAAATAAATAGAAGAACCGATTCAAACACCTTCTTTCATCATTACTAACTACAGCTTATCATGACTTCTTGAATCATAGTGCAATGAAACCTCTCATTATAACAAATTACACTAAAGTTATATTTATACCTTAACCCAAACATGCATATGAACACTTAATTACGTTCAGAGCTGTCTTTTAAAGGAAACTACAATAATTAACTCAAGACCCCTCAATTTGGGTATACAAGAACCAATATGTCTTCAATTCACGTAATAGACTCGAAGATATGGGAATACCTTACTTCTATGGACGGGTCATTTCTAAAGATTAACTATTGAATATGAACCCTGAATCACCATTTAATTGCTCTCTAAAAATCTGTCTATTCTCTTTTCTTTTTTCTTGGTCTCGCACCCACAATACACACCAATGAGTCTACCTGGACAGACACCAAAGGAATTCTTCAGAACTTAAATTCAGGCTGCTAGTGCTTGACATTATTGCAGGAATGATCCTTATAAGTGTATATTATTATCCATAATTGGTGTCACTTCATCTCACGTACTCATTTTTCCTTTAATAACTTTTGGTCCTTAGGTCTTTATAATCTTATCATCACATTTGGACGGCAAACATGTATATGTTTCTATAACCATTTTAGCATAATAGTATATGTTTGACTGTATGGTTTGAGCTAATCGGTTTGACTAGCTCATCACCTGAACGTCTTTCAATTTAACTAAAAGCCAAGGTCTATAACATAATTCTAATTGGCAAATTAGTCAGAATTAAGTACTTATAAACGCGACGAGGGTATTGATCAGAAAAATGTGTTTAGGGGTGGTCGTACAGTTTGCAGACAAGGTGAACTAATTCACCATATAAGATAAAATACATCTTTGTTGATAGAGATCTTATTGGTTAATTGTGTTCAATGTAAGAAGTAAGAAACCATGAAGGATTATCAATACACAAACACTACATCTGGTTGCAGAAGTCTATTGAAGCTTAGACTCATATATGCTTGTTCGATGAAACCTTGGAGATATTCCCCTGGATGATATGAATTTACTGTCAATGTTCTATGGAAAGAAGTTATTAAAGAGACAATTTTGGCTGCGAGCAATGACCGAAAGTCTTGATTCTAGAATTATACAAAAGAGTATTATTATTATTAAATGTACATGAACAATGCAGAAAAGCAAGAATATCCTCTCCGATCAACATATATCTTTGATAAAGTGAGAGAGATTAACCATATTATTGTTTAAACTCCCTTTTTACTTCTAAAAAATTATGTGAGTAATTTCAAAGTGCTTAACCGATAAAATTTGTCATCACCTCGCAATTTTCGATATTTTTTAAACTACTATTTTAATACCCTTTGACTTTTAGATATCTGAACTGACTTTCATTGACTGTTAAGCCTTTTACCGGTCACATAAAAAACCCGATTTACGCGTAGCCGTAAATTTTCGAAACGTATATTAAATAATAAACCATAATTTCTATTATTATTTGCTCATATTGCGCAAATTTAAATTTTATCAACATTATTGATTTGAAAACGAGAAGGATATATTGTATTCCCAAATTTGATTTATCAGAAGTCGAACCCTCCAACAATGAGAATTATCTAACAGTATATGGTATATACAAGCGATTAGACATGAAAACGACATTCCGTACAACTTGTTACTAGTTTGCCCTGAGACGTTGAAACCAAGCAGAAATAGTACGAAAAATATGCCTCGCAAATTTTGTCAACGACATTAACTCGTACCGACCCAAAAAAATTAAATTTTAATATTTAATTAACACTTTTATTAAATAAAAAATAATAATAAATAATAAAAATTGTATTCACAAGCGGTTAGTTTAAAATACGAATGTTCACAACATTAAAGTTTAAATTTTAACGGACAAGATTCTGCCGCGTTGACACCAACTGGTACCTACAAAATGAAAACAAAAAAATACATAATGGATTCCTAGGTTAAAATGTTTATAAAAACATTTATAAAAATATAACCAAGTAAATACCACTTATTTTATTTGAAAAAATCTAAATTGAAAACAATTGTGCGCAAGTTTGCGTGCGTTGGAAGTTCGAGCCGGTTAACTAGTTCCAAGAGAGGAAGATCCCGGAACCAATAATTGTATAAAAGTTACTTCAAATGTTACATTTTGGCCCTTGGAAATAGTTACCTCAAGACTATATACACAATCTTCATTTTCACTTTTTATAACTTATAAATATAAATAAAATTCATAAACTTTTAAATCATTTCTACAAAATAATAAAAACCACAACACATCTTCCTCCACCATCTTCTCCAATTATCCAAGCACCAAGCCGCCGCGAACTGAGGGAAAAGTTTTTCCAGGCGAGGACCGCCCGAAACCAAATGTTAGTCCTCACGACCCACGAACTACCCGATCCCCATATCCACTCGCCGCCACAAGACGCGCCTCCACTTCCTCCTCCAGCCTCCCCTCCGCAGCCCACTAAACCACCACCCTCATCATAACGACCACGCCTCGCTTAACCATCACCGACCGAACCACACACAACCAATCACCGTCCCCGCATACATCTCCTTCACTGTCAACTCGTCGTCAACCAGTCGGACTCATACCTCCAGTCGTGTGCCGGACCACACCGGCGCTAAACTCCACCACCTTCATTCCATTCGACCAGCCAGCCACAATTAAACACATCATCAACATCTCTCAAGCAACACCATACTATCAACCACCCACCAGAACAACCTGTCACCAACATTGTCCACCAGCCACTACCGAAACAACACCCACATCAACCACCGGCCACCGTCCACCAAGCAACCACCCCTACCACCGCGTCTGGTCACCAGTCCGCGTACCACCACCACTCCACCTCTTTTATTTATTGATGAGTTTGACAGTTCTTTATTTTATTTTATAAAATCTAATAACAATCTATTGTGTGGTTTTTAGTTTGTTACAACTTTAGTATCGTTTTATGGTATTTATTGGTTTTTGTTTAGTTTGTTTCGGTTGATATACACACCCAAAAAGGGGTGTTTGTTTCCGCGTTTAAAACTGCCGTAAGGGGGCGTTTGGTTCTGGGCTTAACAGCCTTTAATGAGGTTCTTTGGAAACTTTGCATTTAAACTGCCTTAAAGAAACGGTGTCTTGGGATTTTGGTGTTAACAGCCGTAGATGGGGCTGATTTGGAACTGGGTTTAACAACAGACCCATATCGGCTGTTTGGTTAACCATTAGGTGCGTTTGGTTCAGCTCATATCGGTGTTTGGACTTGCGTTTATAACGAACACATATGGTGATTGTTTTGTTTTTTGTGTTTTTGATACAACACAAAGACTGGTGAGTGCTGGTTTTACTTAATTTATACTATTTGATTTCGTATCAGAGAGAGAATATCTTGAAACACGCGGATAAAAATTGCAACAGTAGTTTTTAATTTAGGGCGAACAAATCATTTGAAATTTGACTAAAATGATGGAAAACGCGTATAAACGACTAAGTCATGCCGAAATTTATAAAAATTTATAAAACTTATAGTATTATTCTTTAACACACTTTTTATGTATTATGTGGAAACCCGATAAAGAGGATTAAATCATAGTCCTTATAAACAGATTTGTTATTATTACATGAATACAATAGAAGACCGGTAAAGTGAACTAAAGAGTAAACTATTCCAAACAAAACAACTATAAAGATAAAACGCGCATGAAAACACTAATAATATGAACATTATTTCAATAGATTCTAATAAATATAAATAATAAGTTTTTTGTACAAACTTTAAAAACGTAATATTCAATTTGTAACATAAAAACGTGTAGTTTACTATTTACGCAAGAACGCTCTTATTAATTTAATTAGTGACTTTTTGAAAACACAGTGTCAAATCATATTGTATAGCAATTATTATATCTTTAGTGTTTCTTATATAATACTTGTAAAGTATTATATATTGCGACTTATTCTTTTGGTTGTTTGGTCTTGATTATATAATTCACCGTATGAAATTATATAATTGTATCTTTTTATGTAATATAATAGCGTTACAAGTCAATATTACATACCTTGCGTTTACTTTTCGATTTTTTTTATTTCTAACCAACCACCAAACTCATCCAACTTGAAATCCAAATCCAATTATCAACGTGTCGCGTTGATGTGCGGTCATACATCGCAAAACCCTAAATCATCAACCCAAATCTGAGTGTGAAATTAGCCCTGTTGAAGATTAAAGCTGCATTCTTCTTGGTCGAGCCATATTGTTCTTCGTTGTGCATGGCTTATTACTTTTGCATTTCTGGTCTAGTTGCTCTGCAACATCACGGTGAGCTTCATAGACCCACAATCTTACTTGTTTTGAATAAATGTTTTAGACTATCCTTTTTGGGATGAGGAAAACACGCGCGGTTTACAACTCGTTACGTTACCGAATTTCAAAACTCGTTTACACACACATTACAAAACCTGGTTACTGATGCATGATATCACACACTTTCTACTTATGGAGATAAGTACTTAAAGTTACTTTATTAAGAATAAAATGGTATTATTTCCTTCATTGGACACAAGATGTTTTTCAGTGTCTACCCATCTCCTAGTTTTACGTGTTGCCTACGTTTGCTTAACAAACTTACTACTAAAGCCCCACTTAATCATGAATCTGTTTGACTTTCTCGCGTCCCGGAGTCACGGTTGGAGGAGGAGCGCGAGTGAATAGATAGTATCTATTGGGGCTAATAATCCCTATCCGGGATAGAGCATGCACCTTACTTGTTTCTGTCGTCGTGATGAATAAACGGATAGATTCATTTCGATGTACAACTATGTGGTCCCTTTGGGTGGGATACACGGTTTAGGGCAGGAATACTAATGCAACAAGAAGAAAAGCATGCCCCAGTTTGACTAGTTCAGCTTCACGTGTCCATGAGCTTTAGCTCACTCATTATAACACTTTTCATCGCGATATTGTATTCGTTAAAGAAAGTCTCATGGCAGTGTACGAGAAGTATTATATATCCTATAACTGTCACGTGCGTACTGGTAATACTTGTGGTCCACACTACTATTGTGTTGAACGTTCCTGATGATTAAGATCTGTTTTTTCGAAATACATTAAGTGAAGCTGTATTCACTAAACGATTTGGTCCTCATAAAATTTTTTACTTATACCTATGAATTCACGCAAACTTGTATTTGACCGTTTTAGCATTGTTATCTCTCTAGAGCTTAGCTTTGACTTCTTGATGTGCTATGTGGAGTCGTAACGATGCAGATAATGATCTACCTCCCTTTTTGTGCAAGACTTATCCAATACTCATACTCGTTTCTTTTGTGGAAAACCAAATTATGCTTCCCGCTAACAAAATTTAACTTACTCTTCGCAAATGTTTAAATTTCCTTCTAAATCTTGTAAAAACATATTTATTTTTAAACAATGTCAACGAGTTATGAAATTTTTAAAACTTCCATTAGTGTCCGTATCTTCATATGCCGTTGTGTGCGGGGAATAGTGATGACGGTCACGCCCTCGACACGTAATCCATCCATGGCCCCGTCTGGGTGTGACAGATTGGTATCAAAGCAAGTTATAGCATAACTAAGAGGTAGATCAACTAGGTATAATACTTGGTCTGGTCTATAACCATAATGTGATCCTTATACTATGCATTCTCTGTGTGCCTTATACGTGCTTCTGCTATGGCTATATGTGGAAGCTATCGAATCTTGCTTTAGAGCCTGCTCATGATATGGGTTAATCTCTTCCTTGCCGTTATTAAATTCCCTGAGTTTATGTTGCTTGCCAGTGTTGATTCGTTTGCCCCTTGAGCTCTATTTTTGCTAATGGAATCTTACGTTATGTCTTGGCGCTTGGATCTTTTTCTAATGCGGCTTATCATTTTCTCTGAGGTTAATACTTTCCTTTGCCGGTTATCTCTTCTCCGGGAAGGAGGGGGGGGGGGGGGGGGGGGGGGGGGGGGGGGGGGGGGGAGCGGTGCAGAAGGATGGCTGGAGTTTACGTTCCCTTACGTTATTTTCTCATTTACACATTCATGGAAAGTCTTGTCTATATAAATATTAAACCTTTCTAAGTACATTGTGATGACACAATGGTCTCTAAAAATTTGTCTAACAGACATTATGAAGCGATGCAAATGGTCTTGAACTTATTAATCATAACCATATACAGATATCGTTATTACGCGAAACCCGACACGGTTATTGTCATAACCATGGAATAATGCTATGAATCTAAGTTATATCGGGACAAGCTTCTTAGAATGGAGGCCCGGGACTATGTAACTGGAGGTTTAATATGGTAATAAGCTATGTAAACATCGTCATAAATAGATCTTAATCTTATTTACTTAACTGTAGACCTCATCAGAGCTATTTTGGAACCTAATGTCGACTCTTCCCTGAAATTGTTTTTGTCCCCCGATCTCCGAAGAACGAGGCTTTAAAACATCGTCTCATACTCCATTAGAGTAGCCTCCATCGTATTTGTCATTCCACCACCTTGAAGATATTAATGGGTACGCGTATTGCATCAGAAAATTATCCTATACTTAATCATTTATTCGACTTAGTATTCATTTTCCAATTTACCCCATTCGATTTTGAGTAAATAAACCCCAGCACGACAAGACAAGGAATAAGTTACCCGGAGGAATTTGATTGTATGTAATCCCAACGAAGTGCTAAAGCTTATTGAAGCTAATACTGTCTAATATACGTGGTTGAAAGAATCCACATAGCTCGCGTACTAAATAGGATTAGGTGCGTACGCTTAGGAAACCAAGGTTAGAAGAGAATGCCAACAACAAAATAAACTGGACAAAAAGCCGAAGAGCTTACATTGCTAACCATCATTTCAGGACGACATAAGTAACAAAACTTTCCCTTTTCACGCAACAATCGAAAGATTGCACCAACCACACTGAGACCACTGCACGGGTGAAGGTGCTATAACTACAAAAGTGTTGGCCATTGTTAGGTTAATTAAATATAGGACACCCGTTCATGAATTCAACTTAGAGGACCATAGTCGGAAAATTGAGAAAAGTGGCGTGGAACCAGTGTAGAGAGCCGTATTAGTAAGAGATTGAAAACAGTGTCTGGGAGCTCTACACACCGTCAAAGATAACATTGATTGTTTCCAAAGTAAATGATTCTTCCCTTATAGTGAAACCAAATGTAGAAGACTGGCAGAGCGGGTGAAGGACATCAAAAGGAGTGATTCGCCGTAGTATATGATTACCTTGTGATTTCGTGTGATTTGTAGATTGCCTAAAAATTTTCTTTGTTAGATTTTGGTGCATAAAAAATACTGTCCAGGGTGGTAAGCGCGGCAGAGCAATTACTCGTAGTAAAATAAGAGAAAGGACTACATCCTTGAGTCTGTACCGAAATACAACCTATCGTGGTTCGGGGGACTATATTTATGGTAAACTGTCTTACTGTAAACTTAACTTCTAGTGATGGTAACCTCTGAGTCGATATTTTAAGTGTTTCATATAAGACCTCTTGATTCCGCGTTATGAACTATTTTACCACCAGTTTACAAACCTTTGCTAATAGCTTCTTGTTTATTTTAACACCTTATAAACTATTTTGATATCATTTCATGAACCGTTTTGTCAATATTTTATAATTATCCTACTATTACTAACTCATAACTTTATCTGAGCTATCAATCAATGAACTAACTCGCTTTCATTTATAACCTATTTTAAACGGTTGAATAATAAACCATTTTGCTACCCTATTAATAAATAATTTTGCAGTTATCTCTTACAAACTATTTTCGGTGGTCACCTCAATGAATAGATATCGTTGTCATTTAAAAAACTATTTACAGCTGTAAATTATGAAGTACCGGTCAAAGCATCTATTGAACTACTGGGAGCGCGATACTTTATAAACCATTACGTTGCCACTTTATAAATTGTTGGGTTGTCAACTCGTAAACCATTTGTTACCATTACAGTATAAACTGTCACGTAATTTTCTTGTATACTAATTTGTTATCGCCTCATAAAACCTTTCTCGTTATCTTATAAAATATCTTGCGTCGTTATATAAACAACCCTGTTTTCAATTACGCACACACTATTTGCTAACCACTCATAAAACTGTATCCGTTAACCGTAATAAGACTTTTCTTTATCAGACATTAGATTTGACGAAATTAGCATTTTATCGTTAGTTCCTAAACTTAATGCAGTAATCCGATCAACTATGGATAATTCAGGAAGGACCATGCCATGCTGGGAGTAGTCACCATAAATTTTTTGTCAAATTTCCCATACGCACCACCTCTATTTTCTTCCTTTCCTCTACATGGTTAACGAGATTATATTGTACGGTATTTTATTAATATTTGGCGTGCGTATTCATGAGTCGTGTCGGTCACGTGTATTTGTATTCCGTAAGCATCAAACTAAGCAGATTTTCTTCACATGGTATATAGAAACACCACAACTTAGCCCGAGAGACTAAATCAAGCTTCCTGTAGTCATGGAGGAAATACGATTGAAAGGTTTCTAGAATGTAATGAGCATATCACTCTAAGTGGATTATAACCAATAGAACTAGAAGATTTTCTCATATATACTTGACCTTTACGTGAGATAGAATCATGTGAATTATGAGATCCTTGTTTTTGAAAACCTCTGATGGCATCCCTTCCAGATGTACACCGGACAAGGCCAAAATTAACAATCTAACCATATTCCGATTCAAGTATCAAACATCTTTTACGAATCAAGTTGCGAGGATGTAGCGTCTACTCGAAAATCGACCTAAGGACTAGCTACCATCAACTGAAAGACCTAAGGACTAGCTACCACCAACTGAAAACGTTAAATGATAAGAACTACAGCGGACACACTACCTTATGAATTTTCATAGAAATATTGCTTACTTTATTAAGATTTGGGAACACTACCAATATGACACGAGTATGAACTCGAACCCGATAATCACCGAAAATCCTTTAAAAAGATCCGAAAACGATCGTAATCTTACCACTCAGCAGAATCTTTAAGGCCTTCGCTTGAACTACATTATCTCATCTAAGTACATACTTTTCCCGTGAAGCTCGCTTCCATTATGTTGACCTTTAAGAATAGGATGTTTGTTCCCTCAAAATGTCCACTTTCTCCGCATCCCATCAGTAGGGTTTATGTTATAGTCTATTATTGCTGAGTATCTTATACTTTTGATTCCCCGACTCCAGATGTTTTGTGCTATGATTTTTAAATGATTAAAATGAATAAATATTTTAATAAAGATTTCTGATGATTTCGAATATACAAATTGTTCTTGTTAAAGAGGTTGTGAGATTTATGAGATACAAAAAAAAATGACGATAAGGTTATGCTTGGATTATAGTGAATTTTGTTGATTGGTTTTGGCGTAAAAGAATTGGATAGTTTTGGAAAATATTGTGGCATTAATGGTCAAGTCCAATGGGTGAATTTTATAAAAATAATAAGTTTGTTGTTACCGAGTTTTTAAATGAGGGGTAAAACTGTGACGTTCTTAGAAATGCGTTTTTGAAAGGTTTATTAAGTTCCGAAGTTTTTGAAATATTTGTGTAGCTTCTTAATATCAAACGAAGGTTTAGGGAATTTTTCCTAAAAATGATAAGTCGTTCCGAGTTTGGTCATTTCTAAATATAGCAAATTTTTATATATATATTTATCAAGCTAAGTATTTTGGTTAGACGATAGGGTTTCAATAGTTCGTTTTTGGAGATATAGAAACGATTAATTATGGGATGCATTAACGTCCAGAATTAAAACCGTACCTAAAATGAAACTTTCTATAAAATAGTAACTTTCCGTAAGAACGTCGTCGCACATCTTTATAAATTTTTTATAAGTCCATAAAAAAACACAATTTTGTTGACTTAAACTAAAGCGCAAACTTATGTGGAGTCTATTTCGTTTTCTGACGTTTGCGCAACGCATTCCGTTGTTTATTATTATATCTACGTACATCGACTCGTAATCCCCAAAAACGCCCTCATCTATATTAAGTCTCGCGATTAGAGCCGTTCGGTTATACTTTAATTCACCTTCCCTTTGTTTAAGGGTGAGTTTGATTCACCATACTTCGCTCGTACTTTCTAAGTAAGTTATATACATAACATCTCTAGCCCTCGTTCGATATTAATCACCGGTCCTTACAGATACTCTGCCCTAAAACATTTAAACCCTTATACAAGACCCATACCCACGCGTCTACACTTTCTCCCCTGATGTTTTCACTATCAATAGACTTTCCTTATAACATGTTATATCAACCACAAAACTTGTAATGATATTTTTCTAAAAATACCATTCTTAATGAATTAAATAACCTTATGTTCAAACTTAGCCAAAATTTTTGTGTATTAAGAAGTGTCAAATCATTGAATTTTGCTGAATAAAATTTTCAACGCCATATTTAAAAAAAAACGGATTTGTTAAATTGCAAACACCTTAGGTTATCATAGGAATGATGTATGAATGTGTGTATGGTCTTGTAAAATCAAACTATGGATTGTGTATGTCACACCTCGCAATTTTTGATATTTTAAATGACTATTTTACCCTTTGACTTTATGATTTTGACTTGACTTTTTGACTGTTGAACTTTTACGGTCACATAAAAACGATTACCGCGTAGCCGGTAAATTTTTGAAACGTATTTAAATAATAAACCATAATTACTACTATTATCGCTCATTTGCAAATTTATTTTTCTAACTTATTTGATTTGAAAACGAGAAGATATATTTTTATTCCTGAATTGATTTATCAAAAACGACCCGCTAAATTACGTTTTCGTTAGTCGGACTTCAAAGCAATTTGATGTAAAACGACATTCCGAACAACTTTTTAGTTTTGCCCGAGACTTGAAACCAAGCTGAAAATGACTGAAATAGCCTCGCAAAATTTTGAACGCAACTCGTACCGACCCAAAAATAATTAAATTTATATTTAATTATCACTTTTTATTTAATAAAAATATTTAATAAATTATTTAATTTTTATCCAAAAGCGGTTATTTTAAAACACGAATGTTCAAATTAAAGTTTTAAATTTTACGGACAAAGGTTACTCGTGAGACCAAATGGTACCAAATAAATAATAATGATTTTAAAATAAGTTTTATAAAAACATTTATAAAATAAGTCATGTAAATACTCATTTTGAAGGAAAAATCATTTGGAAAACAATGGCGTAAGTTTCGTATTTTGAATCGTTCATTAGCTACCCTAAACTAGTCCCGAATCATTATTTACCAAAAAAATTTCATTTTCGTCCCTGTGTTAATAAGTTACACAATTAACCCTTAATTATTTTAGACTTGTCAAGTAGAGTTACAACTTTTTTTTTTGTATATATAAGAAAATTTGCTAGGGATTCATCTCATTATATAAAACCCTACACACACTCCTCCCCCTCTCATATTTCCCGGCGCCTCCCCATCTTATCCGGCCAAGATTCTGACCAACCTTCCGGCCACCCCAACCGCGCCATCGCACCACCACTTTCATCTTCCTCTCCTCTACCGTGGCTCCATCCGCACGTGACCCTCATCAACACCACCAGCCGCCACTCTCCGCTGTGGCTACAACACCATCACCTCGTCAACACCACCATCAACGCCACCACCTCCACGGCACCCTCACCACCATCTCGTCATCGACAGGGTGCGTTTGGGTTCCTCAGGCACCAACGGGGTGCGTTTGGGTTTGTCTCAGCACCACCAAGGGTGCGTGGTTTGGTTGTAACAGCCACCCAAAGGGGTGTGTGTTTTGGTTGTTATAACACCACAAGGGTGCATTTGATTTTATCAGTTATGGTGCGTTTGGTGTTTCGAAACAGCAACAAGGGTTGCGTCTGGTTTTCTTATCAACACCTCAAGGGGTGCGTTTTGTTGGCAGCCAACGCCACCACGTGTGCGTTTGGTTTTCTCAGTCGCGGCACAGCAGCCGTCGTACCACCACCACCTTCACCACATACTTTTGAGTTTGGTTGGTTTATGCACATAGGGTGTGTTTAGTTTTGGTTCTAACACCATTAGGGTGCGTTTATTTTCTTTTAAAAACGTTAAAGGGTGTGTTTGGTTTTTAAAATCGCACCAAATGGTGCGTTTGGTTTAACAGGTTCACGGAAGGGCGCGTTGGGTCTGGGACAGCCGACAGGAAGGGCGCGTTTGGCTGTGGAAACGACCCCCAAAGGGTCCGTTTGGTTCTGGGTTAACAGCCCTCAAGGGAGGGGTGTTTGCTTATGTTGTGTCACACCGAAGGGTGCGTTTGGTTGGTCGGGACAGCCCCTAAGGGGTGTTTGTTTCTGCGTTTATCACTCGCAAATGGGTGTTTGTTCCTGCTGATAAACAGTCCCAACAGGGGCGTTTGGTTCGTTGTCTAACCGCCCCTAAGGGTGCGTTTGGAACAGCAGTCCCCACTAAGGGGTGTGTTTGGTATTGCTTATATTCATTATTTTTCGGCCTCGTCTAGTTATACAAATTTAAAACGCGGATATTTGCAACATTTATTGGATTAAGGGGGAAACGTTGAATTTTATAAATATGGGAAACGTCATATAAACGATTAGGTCATGCCGAAATTTACAAAAATTTGTATACTTAGTATTTCATTAAAATCCCTATCATTTTAGAAACCCGATAAAAATGACAAAGTATATAATTTTAAGATTTACTAAATTATAATTATTCAATAACCCGGTAAATAAACGGAAACTATACTTTTACAAATGAGACAATTAGTTTAACTAAAACCCGTCGAGGAAACGAAATACTAAATTATAAAATATTATTTTATAATTCCCAACTATAACTTTTGTAAAGTCTTAAAACATCATTTATCTAACTCGTAACTTTAAAACGTGTATTTACTTTTACGCAATAACTTTTTATTAATTTAATTGGTGACTTTTGAAAACGCGTCGAATTATATTATTACCATTATTTTTAACCACGTTTCTTATATAATACTTGTAAAGTATTATATACTACGACTTTTCCTTTTGAATGTTTGTCTTTATTATATACTTCACCATATGAATTATATAATTGTTCATTTTTCATATGTAATATATATACGGAATATATTACATACTTTGCGTGTGTTTTTCGATTTATTTTATTTAACCAACCACCAAACTCATCCAACTTGAAATCCAAATCCCTTATCAACTAGTCGCGTTGATGTACTCATCCATCGGTAAACCCAAATTCATCATCCTAAACTAGTGGGATTTAGCTGTTAAGTTAAGCTACAACTTCTTGGTCGAGCCGTTCCGTTCTCCGTTTGTGCTGTGATTATTATTTGCATTTCTGCTAGTTGCTCTGCAACATCAAGGTGAGTTCATAGCCCCACATTTTACTCGTTTTGAATAAATGTTTTATTATCTTTTGGGGTGAGAAACATGCTCGTTTACAAACTTGTTTACGTTACCGAATTTCAAACTCGTTTACACACTAATTACAAACTTGGTTACTTGATTGATATCACACTCTTTCTACTTATGGGATTAAGTACTTAAAGTTGTTATGAATAAACTGGTTATTTTCTTCATTGGACACAAGTGTTTTCAGTTACCATATCCTATTTACGTGTTGCCTAAGTTGCTTAACAAACCTCGAACTTCTGCCCAACTTATCATGAACTGTTAGTTTCTCGACCGAGGAACCGCTGATTGGAGCGCGTGTAAAAAAAGAATAGATAGATCTATTGGGACTAATTATCCCTATCCGGGTGAGTAGCGCTCACTGTTCGAACTTGCAAGAACAAACGGATATATGTCATGTCGATTTTACATTTTGGTGGTCTTTGGTTTGGGACACCAGCTTAGGGCAGGAATACTTTACAACAGGATGTAACATGCCCTGTATGACTTTATTAAGCTTCGGTGTCAAGAGCTAGCGCAACAGTATACCACCTTTTCATGCGATATTGTATTCGTTAAAATAGTCGACATGTGCATTTGTTACGTGAAGTTTATCTCCTAATAACGTCACGTGCGTACTGTAAACTTGTGGTCCCACACTAACTTTGGTTTGAACTTTTGTGTGTGGTCGATTATTAAATGTTTTTCGTAATGCATTGAGTGAATCTGTATTCACTAAACGTTTTTGGTCCTCATAAATGTTTTACTTAAACCTATGAATTCACTCAACTTTATGTTGACCGTTTTAGCATGTTTTTCTCAGGTGCTTAGCTTTGGACTTCTTGATGTGCTATGTGGAGTCTACGTGCAATATGATACTCTTTCAAGACTTATCAAAATATCATACTCGTTGTCTTTTGAAAACCAAATTATGCTTCCGCTACATTTTACTTATGCTTCCGCAATTGTTTAACTTCTTTTGAATCATGTAAAACTTACATATTTTAAACAATGCAACGAGTTATGATTTCCAAAACGTCCATTAGTGTTCGTTCTCTTGTGCCTTGTGTTCGGATTATGATGACGTCACGCCCTCGGACACGTATTCCGTCCAGGCCCCGTCTGGGGGTGTGACAGATTGGTATCAGAGCCAAGGTTATAGAGAACCAGGTAGATATCTAGGTAGAATATCTAGGTCTGGACTATAACCAGTATGTGATCCTTACGTGCTTTTATGTGTGCCTTATACGCGTTTTTGCTATGAGTTTACGCTTATCTTTTCTCTAAGGTTATCTTTTCTTTGCGGTTATCTCTTCTCCGCGGTATACGTTCGCCTTGCGTTTATTCCTCTATTACATATATGGAAGTTGTCTATATAAATATGAAACCTTTCTAAGAACATTTGGATGACACAATGGTCTCTAAATTTGTCTAAGACATTGTGAGCGTATACAATGGTCTCGGACATATTATCATAACCATATACAATATCAGTATTACGTGAGAAACCCGACACGTTTATTGTTTACATGGAATTATGTATGAATCAAAGTTTCACAAGTCTTGTATGGGCGGGACTGCAACTGGAGGTTAATATGGTAATTGAAACATCTAAGCCATCTCGTTACGTCTCAATTTCTCTTACTTCTCATAACTCCTAGAAGCATGCCCTTTTAATTCGCCTACAACTTTAACCCATCACCTCATAACATCCCACTTTTGAAAACAAGATTTTTGAAATTTGACTTACTTCATTCGATTTCGAAGTGAATACCGACGACGAAACAAGGAATGAGTTCCATGAGGATCGAGTGTATTGTAACCGAACGAATTGCTAATGCTATTAAAGCTAATACTGTCTATGAGGAAAGAATCCACATGGCTCGCGACTAAATAGATTAAGTCGTACGTTAGGAAACCAGGGTAGTAAGGAATGCTAACAACAAAATAAATGACAAAAGGCCATGAGAGCTTACATTGCTAAACCAAATTTCAAGGACGTATAAGTAGCAAAAATTTCCCTTCCACAACAAACGAAGGTTGCACCACACTGGACCATGCACTGTGAAGTGCAATAACTACAAGAGTGTTGGCCATGTGAGTAGGAATTATAGGACACCCATTTCGATATTCAACTTAGAGGCCATAGTGGCAAATTTGAAATCTAAACTGTGCGAACCGTATTTAGGAGGTTAAAACTCGTTGGAGCTCTAACACCGTCAAAGGTAACGTCGATGTTTAAGGAAAGATTTTTCCCTATTTAGTGAAACCAAAGTAGAGTCAGGCTGTAATCTCTAAAAGTGTTACACTAGTATTTACCTGTGAATTTCGTATATTGTGTGGATTTCTCAAAATCCTTTGTTCAATTTGTGGCATAAAAATTTTGTCAGTTACACTTCACATCTCTAGTAAATATATGTAAGCTGCTTCTTGAGTCTGTTACCGTTTTACAACCCATCTTGCTATATTTATGTAAACTGTCCTACTGTTATTAACTAAGTGGATGGTATCCCATGAAATATTTTAGTGTCGTCTTATTAACCTAGTCTTCGCATTATGAACTATTTTACACCAATTTACAAACCGTTTGCTGATAGCTTCTTGTTTATTTCAACACCTTATAAACTATTTTTCCATGAACCGTTTTGTCAACATATTATAATTATCTTACTATTACCTCATAACTTATTTTAGTATTAATTAATGAACCAACTCGTTTTCATTTTATAACCTAATTTACGATTAATTATAAACCCTTTTGCTACCCTATTATAAATTATTTTGCAGATATCTTACAAACTATCTCCGTGTCACCTCAGGAGTTATTTCGTTGTCATGTATCAACTATTTCGCTGTCAATTTATGAAATATGTCGTCAACATCTTATGAACTATTGCGTGTCTGTTATAAACTATTACGTTGCCACTTTATAAATTATTGGGTTGTCAGCTTGTAAACCATTTGTTACCATTATCAACCGTCACGTAACTTTCTCGTAAACTAATTTGTTATCACCTCATAAAACATTTCCTGTTATCTTACACACAAAAAAAAAATAATAATAAATAAATAAATAAATAAATTTTCACTTTGTTTTCATTACCACGAACTGTTTTGCTACCTTATAAATTATATCGTTTATACCATATAAGATTTTTCTTTAACCTTAGCATGTGGAAACACCACAACCTTAGCCGAGAGACTAAATCATGCTTCCTGTAGTCATGGAAATTACGGATTGAAAGGTTCTAGAATGTAATGAGCATATCACTCTAAGTGGATTATAACCAATAGAACCAGGAGATTTTCTTTAATATACTTACTTTTTTTGTGAGTTAGACTCACGCAAATTATGAGATTCTCTTATCGACAAACTTTTGATGGACCTGCAGTTGAAGTAAAGGACGGAATTATTGCAAGTGCATGGAACCTAGTTCATAGAAGCCTCACCTTCGCTGAGTTTAGCTCTTTAAGTGGCATTGTCCCATCTACCGCAGACATTAAGGACTATGTTGAGTTAGCCGACGGAAAGAATATAGAAGCTGGTACTATCATTTGAGATTGTACACTGAACTTTCTGAACCATCCATTCAATATGACATGAGTATGAACTCGAACCCGATAATCACCGGAATTCGTAAAAAAAAAAAAAAGAAAAAAAAAAGAAGATTAGAAACGCGATAGTGTCTTACCATTCAGCAGAACTTTAAGACCTCACTTGAACTACCTTATCTCATTCTTAAGTATTATTTTTCCGTGAGCTCCTCCCATTTGTTGACCTTTATTCTGGGGATATTGTTTCTCAAAAATGTCCACTCCCTGCATTCCATCATCGTTTGTTATAGTTATTGTTGCTGTGTATTCTTATACTTTTGATTCACGACTCCATATGTTTGTGCTATGATTTTTAAATGATTAAAATGAATAAATATTTTAATAAAGATTTCTGATGATTTCGAATATACAAATTGTTCTTGTTAAAGAGGTTGTGAGATTTATGAGTTACAAAAAAAAAGGAGACGACGATGAGGTTAGGCTTGAGTTATAGTGAATTTTGTTGATTGGTTTCGGCGTAAAAGAATTTTGGATAGTTTGAAAAATATTGTGGCATTATGGTCAAGTCCATGGGTGATTTATAAAAACATAGTTGTTGGTCCGAGTTTTAAATGAGGATAAAACGGACATTTAAAAATGTCTCGGAAGGTTTATTAAGTGTTGAAAGTCTTTAAAAATATTCGTGGAGCTTCTTAATATCAAAACGAAGGTTTAGGAATTTTTCTAAAAATGATAAGTCGTTGCCGTTGGTCATTTTTAAATATAGCAACATTTTATATATATATTTTGCAAACTAAACATTTTGGTTAAATGATAGGGTTTCAATAGTTCGTTTTTGGAGATATAGAAACGATTAAATTAGGGGATGCTATTAACGTCCAGAAATTTAAAACTTTCCTAAAATGAAAACTTTCTATAAATAGTAACTTTTCGTAAGAACGTCGTAACATCTTTATAAATTTAATAAGTCGTAAAAACACATTTTGTTGACTAAACTAAAGCACAAACATATATGGTTGTCTATTTCGTTACTAAACGTTGTGTGCAACGTTCCGTTATTATTATTATTATTTCTCGTTCTACGGCGCATCTATATTAAGTCGCGATTAGAGCCGTTCGGTTATACTTTATTCTCCTCCTTTGTTTAAGGTGAGTTGAGTCACGATACTTCCTCGTACCTTCTAAGTAAGTTGAATACTTACCTCTTTTAGCCTTAATCACCGGTCCCTACAGATATCTCTGCCCTAAAACATTTAAACCCTTATACAGACATACCCACGTGCCTACACTTTCTCCTTTGATGTTTTCACTATCACTAGACTTTCCTTGTAACATGTTATATCAACCACAAAACTGGTAATACTATTTTTTCTAAAATACTCATGTTGATGAATTAAATAACCTGGTCAAACTTAGCCAAGATTTTTGTATATTAAGAAGTGTCAACACATTGAATTTTGCTGAATAAAATTTTCAACGCCATGTTTAAAAACGGATTTGTTAAATCCTAAATATGTTCCTAATCACACAATAGGTTAACAAAAATCGAATCCCGGGACGGGATTCCTTTAAGGGGTAGGTACTGTCACACCCCGCAATTTTCGATATTTTAAATTACTATTTTACCCTTTGACTTTTTGGTTCCGACTTGACTTTTGACTTTTTGACCATTTACGGTCACATAAAAACGATTACCGCGTAGCCGGTAAATTTTAGAAACGTATTTAAATAATAAATCATAATTACGATTATTATCGCTCATTTGCAAATTTATTTTTATAACTTATTTGACTTGAAAACGAGAAGATATATTTTATTTCTAAATTGATTTATCAAAAACGACCCGCTAAATCACCTTTTTCATGACCCGGACTCTAAAGCAATTTGATGTAAAACGACATTCTGAACAACTTTTCAGTTTTACCCGAGACTTGAAACCAAGCAGAAAATGACTAAAATAGCCTCATAAAATTTTGAACACAACTCGCACCGACCCAAAAGTAATTAAATTTATATTTAATTATCACATTTATTAAATAAAAGTATTTAATAAATTATTTAATATTTTATTCAAAAGCGTTTATATAAAAACACAAAGGTTCAAATTAAAGTTTTATTTTTACGGACAAAGGTTACCCGTGTTACCCAAAATAAATAATAAACGTTAAATACATTTTATAAAAACATTTATAAAATATAATCAAGTAAATACTCGTTTTTATCAGAAAAATGATTTGGAAAACAACGGCGCAACTTTCGAAATTTAATTCAACCGTTAACTAGTCCAAATGAGTCCCGAACCAATATTTATAAAAGTTACTCAAATGTTACATTTTGGCCCCCTTGGAAACATTTACACAATCAACCCTAAACTATTACACATTTTACATTTCATTTTATAACTTTATTATATATATAAAATTTATAACTTTTTAAATCATTTATACAAAATATACACACACACTCATCTTCTTCCTCTCCCCCTCTCCACCGGATTCCGGCCACCGGCCGCCGCCGGCCACCACCGCCGGAAAACTTTTCCGGCGAGCTTTCCGGCCGAAACTAAAAACATTTCTTATCAACCGATCTACCGGATCCACCATACCACGCGCCGCCACGCCCCTCCTCTTCGTCTCCACTCCACCCTCGCACCACCCCAACCATCCAACCACCACTGCCACCCCACACCCGCCATCACCACGCACCACCACGCCATCGTCACCATCTCACCACCACAACCACCACCGATCACTGGTACAACCCTCACACCATCCTTGCGCACCACGCAGGCGATGTCAACTTCCTACGAGGCATATAGACCGCCACCAAAAAACCACTAGCGCTATCGATCACCATCGCTGTACCTCCTCCCCATTCATGTGCTTCTTACCACCGGGACCCCACACCCACAACGACAATTTGACAATCCAACACACACCCAAAAATAAAAAAAAAATCCACCATCAGCTCAGCCCCATCAGCCGGCAACATCATCACCACGGTTACCTAACCGCCACCCATGACAGGCCCTACTCGTCACCACTACCATCGTCATCATTTCCCACCCGATGCCACCACCATAACAGGCCACCAACAGCCGCCGTAAACCACCACCATCTTCACCTCTTTCTTTTATTTTATGAGTTTGGATGGTTCATATTTTTGTAAACAATATTAATAAGTTTGTGTGGTTGTGTTTGCTTAAACTTACTTTGTTTTCGATTGTCATTTAGTTACGTTGGGTTCATTTGTTTCGGTGAATAAAACACGCCCGAAAAAGGTGTTTGTTTGTTGGCGTGATGACAACCGTGAAAGGGGACGTTGTGTTTTCTGTTGGTTATAGGCCCAAACTGGGGCGTGTGGTTTGCGTTTTATCAATGCCAAATGGGGCTGTTTGGGTCAGTAGCACCATTAGGGTGCGTTTGGTTGGCTGTTTTACAGCCTATTAGGGTGCGTTTGGGTTAATAATAAACACCCCATTAAGAGGTGGGCGTGTGGGTTGGGGCAGCCCTTAAGGGTGTGGTTGGGAGGGCTTTTTGTGTGTGTGCTGTTAGCCGACGACGAAGGCGTGGTATATCTAAAATTATTAACACGCAGATATTTGCAACATTTATTGGATTAAGGGGAAAACGTTGAATTTTATAAATATGGGAAACGTCGTATAAACGACTAGGTCATGCCAAAATTTACAAAAATTTATATACTTAGTATTTTCATTAAAATTCCTATTATTTTAGAAACCCGATAAAAGGGGGGGGAAACTTAGTTATTTAGTTTTGAAGATTTTATATTTGGGTTACACAATCAAAGCGTCATCAACTGAAAACTACATTTTTCAAACGAGACAAACTAGTTTACTTAAAAGGCGTATACGAATGACTAAATGATCAAAAAAGATTAGTTTATAATTTCTCGACTGTAATAAAACAAAATAATTAACTTGTCAAGTCTTTGATAAATGTCATTTATCTAGTTCGGAACGTTGAAAACGTGGATTTACTTTTACGCAAGAACGTTGATGTATTAATTTAATGGGTGGTCTGGTTTGAAAAAGTGTCGAATGATATGTATTTACCATTAGTTTAAGCAGGTGGCGTATTTTATTACTTGTAATGTATTAGATATTGCGACTTATTCTTTTGGGTGTTTGTCGTTGATTATATAATTCGGTCATAATGAATTTTCAGATAGGGTTTCGGTTGCTTATCTAATAATGATACGGAATATATTACATACTTTGCTTTTGCTTTTCGAATTATTTTATTTAACCAACCACCAAACTCATCCAACTTGAAATCCAAATCATTTATCAATGTGTCGCGTTGACGTACTCACCCATCGGAAAACCCCAATTCTTCATCCTAAGCTAGTGGGATTTAGCTGTTAAGTTAAGCTGCATCTTCTTGGTCGAGCCGTTCTGTTTTCTGTTTGTGTCGTGCTTATTAATTGCTTTTCTACCAATTGTTCTGCAACATCAAGGTGAGTTCATAGCCCCACGTTTTACTTGTTTTACATATACCTTACTACTTTTAGGGTGAAAAACATGCTCGTTTACAAACTCGTTTACGTTACTGAATTTCAAACTCGTTTATACGTTGATTACAAACTCGTTACATGATTGATATCACACTCGCTTTTACTTATGGATTTAAGTACTTTAATCTTTACGACAATCTGTTGATTACTTTTACATTGGACACAAGTGTTTGCTGTAGCGTTTCTGTTTATGTGTGGCTATGTTTGCTTACAAAAGCTCCACTACTGCACGAATTATCATGAATGTTATTTTTTGACGGAGGGCGGCTTGAGGGAGCGCGAGTGGAATTAAATGATCTATTGGGAATAATTATCCCTATCCGCGGTGAGATAGCGCTCACTGTTCTGATTTTGCCAAGAACAAACGGAGATGAGGTGCATGTCGATGTGCGTTATGGTGTCTTTGGTTTGGGACACCGGTTAAGGGCAAGTATTACGATGCGATAGGATGATAACATGTCCTGTTGATTATTTAGCTTCAGTGTCAATGAGCGTAGGCAACACAACAAATGACATGTGCTTCGTGGGAAAAAGGTTGGGAATGGTTGGCGGCTAGAATACGGTCAACAAATGCTTTGAATGTGAAATCGTAACTGCTAGATTGTCACATAGCTTGGAAATATCTTGTGGTCCACTTCTGTGGTGGAAGACATTTCCAATTACTATACAACACTTTTCAATAATATGGTGAATGAAGCTGTATCTCACTAAAACGCTTGGATACCGCGTATTTGTTTTACTTAATCCTATGAATTCACTTCAACCTTTATGTGGTACCGCTTTGCTTGTTTTTCTCAGGGGATAGCTTTTGGATTTCTTGACGTGCCTATGTGGTGGCTACGTGCAATATGATACTTTTCAAGACTTATACAAATTATGCATACTCATTGTCATACTCGTTGTCTTTTGAAAACCAAATTATGCTTCCGCTACATTTTACTTACGCTTCTACAAATGTTTAATTTCCTTTAAATGTTATAAAACTTATTTATTTTTAAACAATGCAATGAGTTATGATTTTCAAAACGTCCATTAGTGGTCGTTCTATTATGCCTTGTGTTCGGATTATGATAACGTCACGCCCTCGGACACGTATTCTGTCCAGGCCCCGTCTAGGGGTGTGACATGCCAAAGGATCAATAGTTGTTTGAGTGAACCTTTCCAGCATCATTTTGTTCTCATTAGCATGTACTTCATGTTGCTTCAAGTAGGCATACAACTGATCAAAGTTAAATTCTTTCAATCCCCAGTTTAGTTTAACTTTAGTGATAAATCTACTCCACTCAGGTAACATGTTGTTTACAAACTTTAAGTTAAGCTGCATTTTAGGCATGGTCATCTTAATGTTTCTCATGTCGTTAATGAGCTTTGTAAACCTAACATAATATGAGTGGATGTTTTCTCCTTTGTTTTGGCTGAAGTGTTCAAAGTCATCGTATAATTGAGATTCACGGTCATCCTTGGCTAACTCAGAACCTTCTAGTAGCATCTTCACATTATCCCATATGTCTTTGGCGTAAATGACTTTTTGTAACCCTTGAAGTAGGATATTCGTGGCACGAATGTCAACTTTATACATATCCTTTTCTTCTTGTGTAAGGTCTGTAAAGACTCTATCCTGTTCTGGACCTAGTTGAAGTGCCCCTTCAACACCTCATGTGAGTGTCTCTCTCTTCGTTCCCATCTGATATGAACCTTCAACAATTGACTTCATTATGTTTTCTCCATTATCTTTTCCCATACAATACAAATGAATACGTTGTTGCCATGACTCAAAATCAGTCCTATCAAGCATTGGTGGGTAGGTATCAGAAGTGGCATACTGGATATCTTTTGACATGTTAGACATATTGATTTACTATGAAATGATATGATTTGATCGATCAATGATTAGTGCGTATATGTTAACAGTTGTGAATTTATTGTATTTATTACGTGTTTAAGTGTTGTTAAGTCCCAATTTTGAAAAATTCCATGTGTTGAAAACTAAAGCTCAAACCGCTGCTTTGTTATCGAAACCGCAGTGGAGAATTATCAAACCGCCGTTAGTAAGCAAACCGCCATGATAATATCGAACCGCCGCATATAATAAGGAAACCGCTGTCAACTTGTTTTGTTTAAACTGCCGTGGAAGCAAACCGCAATGGAAGCAAACCGCCATGATAAGGCTAACTACCTTGATAAGGCAAACCGCCTTGATAAGGCAAACCCTTTGATAAGGCAAATCACCACGACAATATCAAACCGCCACGTAGTTTTTAAATGGCCAAAGTTGTCACACCCCCAAACTGGGCCTAGACGGAATACATGTCCGAGGGCGTGACGTCATAACAATCCGATCACAAAGCAATAAAGAACGACCACTAATCTTGGACGTTTGAAAAAGTTTACTCGTTGCATAAAATAAAATAGATTTAAGTTTTACAGCCCATAATAATTAAGTTAAAAACTAGCGGAAGCATAACAAAGTTTTAATAATAACAACGAGTAAATAATAGATAAGTCTTGAAATTGGCAAAGTCACATAGCACATAGACTCCACATAGCATCAAGAATCAATT
>BQNB010081076.1:0-29735 GCA_026074375.1 Tanacetum coccineum
TCTAAGTTTGAAAGGACGGCTAAATTTGCTTCATATGGACTTATGTGGTCTAATGCGGGTTGCTAGCATAAATGGGAAGATATATATTCTGGTAATTATAGACGACTACTCCAGATATACTTGGACTTTATTTCTAAGATATAAGGATGAAACACCAAAAGTTCTAAAAAATTTCCTCACAATGATTCAATGAAATCTTTAAGCCCCAGTAATTTATGTTCGAACTGACAGAGGAACAGAGGTCTTAAACAAGACACTCTATGCATTCTTTAAAGAAGAAGGAATTGAGCATCAAACTTCCACTCCTCAAACACCTGAACAGCATGGCGTTGTCGAAAGACGAAACTATACTCTGGTTGAGGCTGCTTGAATGATGCTTTCAGCTTCTAAACTTCCTTTGTTCTTTTGGGCTGAAGCAATTGCAATAGCATGATATACTCAAAACAGATCTATCATCATCCCGACACATGAAAAAACAACATATTACATTATCAATGACAGGAAACCTTCAATTAAACACCTTCACATTTTTGGTTGCACGTGTTACCTAACCAGAGATGGTGAAAATCTAGATAATATGGAGTTTGATCTAGGCTTATCTAGGATATAATAACAAAGATAACAATTTTCATAGCGGAATATAAATAAGAACAATGTTATTTAACAAGGTTTTTCATTCACATACAAGCCCCAATTCTATATGATTAATATAGAACGATTACCTAACTATAACAGGATCAAAGATACTTTGATCTTGAGACTAAACCATACTTTAAACGTCTACATCTTTATCTGTGCACACACAAATCACCCATAAACTATGTCTATGGATCTCTTTATATATAGAGAGTCCATAAGACTTACAAAGGAATCTTAATTATATTAGGAAAATAAATCTTCCTAATCTTTGATCTTTATCTTTTAAGGAGATCTTTTAGAATCCTTCATCTTTTGTAGAATTCTATATTTTCAATTTAGATCCTTGTTGTTTCATTCTTTTGTTCTTTTGTATCATTGTTTTTGGATCATTAAATCAATAAATCCTAACAATCTTCCCCTATTTGATGATGACAAAACCGTCTTCTACATGAACTTCTCCTAAAATTGAGATCTTCATGAATGAAACAAACTTCCCCTTAACTTAAGATTTCCTTTGAACTTCCATGCCATGCCACCACACATAATAAGTTGCAAATCATATATCCCTGTATCATTTTCTCTTTTTTGTCACTATCTGATAGGGGACTGTGAACTTATGCAACTTTGATCTTTATAACTACAAACTATATATCAAACTTCTAATCCAAGCTTTCCAATGTCTCAAATTACCCTCCATGACGCATACTAAGATAAATGAATTCAAGCAGTAGAAACTTAAACTAGCAGTAGTAATAATGACTTAGCAGTAGTAAGAATCAAAACCTTCCCCTCAAGTGGTGCATGTAACATATCCAAATGGTTAAACACTTTATTATATGCTTCCCCTGAAACCAATATATTAACCATCTCTTGACCAAAAGTAATAGAATCAACCATAAGAACTATACGAATAACCAACCAACAGTAGTAACGAATACTATGTAGTACCATCCATGACGAGCAGCACTAAAAATGACTAACAGTAGTAATCGATACCAAGCAGTAGTAACAATGAAGAGCATCGCTAATGGTTGAGCAGTAGTAAAAATACACTAGCAGTATTAACTACTAACTAGCAGTATTAACTATTAACTAGCAGTATTAACTGTTGTAGAGCAGTAGTAACCATGTATGAAGCAGTAGTAACTTCCAATCAGTATTAACATGATAACCACTTCAATAAACTTTCCACAAGAACCTGAACTCGAACTCTTAGCTTCCACTTTCATATCACCTTTACTGTGATTACACTTCGTATTCATCATCAACTTTCGAGGTTTTTAGAAATTAGGGTTTCTAAAAAAATGATCTAAGAATTAAAACCCTAATTTTCACAAACATCTTTATCATCTTCATTCCTCAATACCTTCTCTTTAATACCCAAGTGTTCAAAGAGAAACTTCCAATAACAATAACAAGAACACTATTAAAAACAATGATTAAAGAGAAGTAAAACCATACCAACTTCAACTTTTCTACAGCAGATTTAAATTTTTTATATCTTTCAATTAAAAGCTCAGATTGAAGATCCCTCCAGTGAGAATATGCCTTTATGAGTAAAGAACCTTCAATAAAAATTTCGTTAAGATCCAACGGTTAACAAATGAGATATCCCCTTTTTACCACAGCTGTGCAGAAAGTGACAAAAATCGAATACAAAATCTTCTCTTCTTCGATTGTAAAACCTTGTAGATCCTATATCATGAGCCACTTGGCTCTGATACCAATTATGGAGTTTGATCTAGGCTTATCTAGGATCTAATAACAAAGATAACAATTTGCACAACGGAATATAAATAAGAACAATGTTATTTAACAAGGTTTTTCATTCACATACAAGCTCCAATTCTATATGATCAGTATAGAACGATTACCTAACTGTAACAGGATCAAAGATACTTTGATCTTGAGGCTAAACCATACTCTAGACGTCTACATCTTTTTCTGTGCACACACAAATCACCCATAAACTATGTCTAGGGATCTCTTTATATATAGAAAGTCCATAAGACTTACAAAGGAATCTTAATTGTATTAGGAAACTAAATCTTCCTAATCTTTGATCTTTATCTTTTAAGGAGATCTTTTAGAATCCTCCATCTTTTGTAGAATTCTATATTGTCAATTTAGATCCTTGTTGTTTCATTCTTTTGTTCTTTTGTATCATTGTTTTTGTATCATCAAATCAATAAATCCCAACAATCTTCCCCTATTTGATGATGACAAAACAAACAGTGGGATACTCCACTAAGTGTAATGGTATATGTTTGACAAAAGTGAACACCGATTGGTAGTTGAATCCTTATATCTTTGATTTGATTTGAAATCAAGAGGTTGTCAGAGGACGTTGTTGCTAATGACACTTTCAGACATCGTTCCCTTAACAACTAAAAGGCATCAGATTATGACAAACTCTAGGCAATCCAATCCTCCGTCCCACCAACTACACAATGTTTCTCCTACAACTGATACAAAAGTTCCATCACAACAAGAGTTGGATCTCATCTATTCGGTTATTTGTTCGATGAAATTTTTCACTACCGGTACTTCAAGTGTAACAATTCTTATTATCCACGACATATTCTAAACAACAAGACACACCACTACATATGAATATTCAATCTTCAACAAAACCTCAAAAAATCCAACAAAAGTTAATGCTAAGGAAATAACGATATCACGAGCAGAAGATACACAGTTCCTTCAAGATGAATTTATCAATCCTTTCTTACATCGGTCCTGAGATTTGATGAGTATTCTATACGAATATTGATTATTCAATATGCTCATACATTACTTATCAAACACGACAACAATTTAAATACCGCATGACCAAGATTCTGAATACTGATGGACAAAAGATCACCCGTTAACTCAAGTTCGTGGAAATCCATCCAAGCTAGTGCAAACAAGACGACATCTTGCAACCGATCCTGAAATGTGCATGTTCGCACTCACTGTGAGTACTGCTAAACCGAAAAACATTAAGGAAGCAATGGCTGATTCTGCATGGATAGAAGCAATTTGACAGACTCCAAGTCTGGGAACTCGTTGACAAACCATTTGGCAAGAACTTAATCAATCTAAAATGGTTATGGAAGAACAAAAAGGATGAAGACCAAACTGTAATTCATAATAAGGCACGACTTGTAGCTAAAGGTTATGCTCAAGAAGAGGGTATTGATTTTGAAGAATCATTTGCTCCAGTTGCTCGCCTGGAAGCTGTTTGGATTTTCATCGCATATGCTGCACATAAGTCTTTTCCAATTTATTAGTTGGGCGTCAAAACGGCATTTCTTAATGGTCCATTGAAGGAGTAGGTTTATGTTGCACAACCAGATGGGTTCGTTGATCCTGATCATCCAGACAAAGTTTACCGACTAAGGAAAGCTCCATATGGATTGAAACGAGCTCCGAGAGCATGGTATGATGAACTCTCAAATTTATTGATATCAAAAGGTTTTACTAAAGGTACCATTGACCCTACTCTATTCACGATAAGATACGGGGATGACATTCTACTTGTGCAAATTTACGTCGACGACATTATTTTCGAGTCAACAAACCCTAAATTTTCTAAACGATTTGAAAAATTAATGCACAGTAGATTTGAGATATCCTTAATAGGGGAAATGAAATTCTTCTTAGGACTTCAGATCCACCAATCCCCACGCGGTATCTTTATCAATCAGGCCAAGTACGCTTTAGAGATACTTAAAAAACATGGCATGGAAAAAGGACAAAGCATTGGTACACCAATGGCTATGAAACCTAAATTAGATGCAGACGTGATTGGTACACTCATAGACAAAACTGACCATCGTAGTAAAATCAGGTCAGTCATGTATCTGACATTTAGTAGACTAGACATAGTGCAAGCAGTATGTTATTGTGCAAGATATCAAGCAAGATTGACTGAAAAACACCTCAAAGAGGTTAAAAGAATCTTTCGATACTTAAGGGGTACCATTAACATGAGACTCTAGTATCCAAAGGATTTTGGCTTTGAACTAATAGCTTTTTCAGATGCCAACCATGCCGGATGCATTGATACTTACAAAAACACTTCTGGAGGAATACAATTCCTAGGTGATAAGTTAGTCAGGTGGATGTCAAAGAAGCAGGACTGTACTGCAATGTCATTAGCAGAGGCTGAGTACGTGGCGTTATCTGTAAGTTGTACTCAAGTAATGTGGATGAGGACACATCTTAAGGATTATGGCTTCAACTACAATAAAATACCATTGTATTGCAACTCTCAGTCAGCCATAACAATCTCATGCAACCCCGTGCAGCACTCCTGTACCAAGCACATCCATACTCGATATCATTTCATCAAAGAACAGGTTAAAAACGGTATAATTGAATTATACTTTGTCAGAACTGAATACCAATTAGCTGATATGTTTACTAAAGCCTTACTTGAAGATAGGTTTCAATATCTTGTCAGACGAATTGGTTTGAGATGTTTGACTCTAGCAGAACTGGAGGTTCTGACAAATGAATCTGCTTGATATTTCATCAAACATCAACATGTACATATTTAAAAAAAATATATATAAAATTTCAAAATGAAAAATACAAAATCAAAAAATCAAAAAATGTTTCACAAAAAGAATCTTCTCGACATGTCTCTTGGAATCGATAACATTTATGTACCTAGAAATGTTGATTAACATCGACACGGGCGTGTAAATGAAGTTCGAGCAGGAGTTTCCAATACTTTCAAAACATGACATTTCTAATTTTCTTTATGACTTGTAATCACTCAATCCTTTCTATACATCGGTACGAGAATTTGATGAGTCTTCTTTACGCAATATTGATAATTCAAATATGCATACCTTCTATCAACCACAACAATTCTAAATACCGATGACAAAAGATCAACCCGCTCTAAAAAAGAACAAGTGTCTAAGAAATCCATCCCAGCCCAGTGCAAACAAGACAAAAACTTGCAACAGATCCCTAAAATGTTATGTTCGCACTCACCGTGAGTCTGTTGAACCAAAAACCATTTAAGGAAGCAATTGCTGATTCTAGCATGGATAGAGGCAATGCAGGAAGAGCTTCATCAGTTTGACATACTACAAGTTTGGGAACTCGTTGACAAACCCTTTGGCAAGAATGTAATAAAACTAAAATGGTTATGGAAGAACAAAAAGGATGAAGACCAAACTGTAATTCACAATAAGGCATGACTTATAGCTAAGGGTTATGCTTAAGTAGAGGGTATTGATTTCGAGGAATCATTCGCGAGGGGGTGGACCAGTTTGGCTCGCAAATGGAAGCTGTTCGGATTTTTGTCAGATATGTTTGCACACAAGTCTTTTCCATGTTATCATAATGGACGTGAAAACGAATTTCTTAATGTCCCTTAAAGGAGGAGGGATATGTTGTAACAACTAGATGAGTTGTTTAATTCCTGAATCATCCAGAGAAGTTTACCTATCTAAAGAAAGCTCTATATGGATTAAAAACAAGCTCCAAGAGCATGTATGATGAACTCTACAAATTTCTTGATTCCAAAAGGCTTACTAAAGTAACCATTTACCCTACTACTATTCACAATTTACACGATGACATTTATTTTTAGGGTGTACAAACCTTACAATTATCTAAACGATTTGAAAAATTAATGCATTGATATTTGAATGTCCTTAAGGGGGACAATAAAATTCTTTTTAGGACTTTAATCTACCAATCCCCAAGAGGTACGTTTATCAAACAAGCCAATGCGCTTTAGAGATTCGTTAAAAACCATAGTATGGAAAAAATGTGATATGGTTGTACACTAATTGCAAAACCAAACCTAAACTAGATGCAGACTTGAGTGGAAAACTCGTAGACCAAACTGACTATCGTAGTAAAATCGGGTCACTCATGTATCTGACATCAAATAGACCAGATATAGTGCAAGCAGTATGTTATTGTGCAAGGTATCAAGCAAGACCGACTGAAAAACACCCAAAGAGGTTAAAAAGGATCTGTATCGATACTATAAGGGTACCATTAACATGGGACTATAGTATTACGAAGATTCTGCTTGGAACTACACAGCTTTTTTTAGATTGTCGACCATGGCCGATGTATTGATACTCACTAAAGCACTTCTAAGGAATACAAACCCTTAGGTGATAAGTTAGTCACTGGATGTCAAAAGAAGCAGGACTGTACTAGGCAACTCATCAACAGAGGCCGAGTACGTGGCATTATCTGCAAGTTGTGCTCAAGTAATGTAGATAAGGATACAACTTAAGGATTATGGCTTCAACTACAACAAAATACCATTGTATTGCGACTCTTAGTCAGCCATAGCAATCTCATGCAACCTCCGGCGCACACTCCTAGTACCAAGGCACCTCCATACTCTATATCATCTGATCAAGGAACAGGTTAAAAACGGATACATTGAATTGTATTTATGTCGAACGAATATCAATTAGCTAGCATGTTTACTAAAGCCTTACCCAAGAATAGGTTTTTGTATCTAGTCAGACAATGTGGTCTGAAAACGTTTTGACTCCACCAGAGACTGGAGTTCTGGCAAATGATTCTACTGATATATTCTTCAAACGGAATAATGAGAGAAAATTAATCGACTTGTAAAATATTTTTTAAAAAAGCAAGACTATAAAACAAAATAAAAACAAATACAAAAATATAAAATTTCAAAAAGAAAATACAAAATCCAAAAATCAGAAAATGTTTCACAAAAAGAATCTTCTCAACATGTCTCTTGAAATCGATAACATTTACATGCCTAGAAATGTCAATTAACATTGACACGGGTGTGTAAATGAAGTTCGATCAGGAGTTTCAAATGCTTTCAAAACATGTCATTTCTAATTTTTCTTCATGACATGTAATTGCTCTCAGATTCCAACTCGGACCCGAATGACGAAGGAGAGTGTACGCATAAGCGCACTTATCCTTAACATTAGAAGCAAAGTCTCTACATGAAGTTTTTCAAAATGTTAAACATTAAAATTTCAGAGAATTTCTCAATGACCAATCTCAAAATCTTTCAAAATTGTTTATTGTTCAACACTGACCGTCCCTTCAGAAAGTTTTAAACAAGACAATTTCTTCTACATTTGGGTCATTTTCAATCGAAGTCAATGTTTGAGGGGGGTTTTTTCGAAAAACAATATTTTAATGCTTTTGGATACTCTTTTTAAATGCTTTCGGTATTCAAAACATTTAAACTAATCTTAATAACAAATTGGTAACAATAATGACTACTCAATAGATTATATGTTATAAGATGATTAAGTGGTTGAGAATAATTTGTTCAGAAGTCTTCAATAACATTTCACAATCTTTCAAAATTGTATGCTCAACAATGCTCAACCTCAATTTTATATTCATTTTACAACTTGGTATCATTCTTTTTGGTGTCAAACATATGTAAAATTGAAGGGGAGCAAGTTAGTGTTCTATATAATTCAGGCTAAGTATAAAAGATCTCTAGTCACCACAGGAAATTTCATGACCATTTTTTTTTTTAATCACATGGTATTTTAAAAACTAAGTAAATTAGTATTTAAAATAAGTGGAGAAATGTAATTAAAATGTGATCTTAAAAATAATAAGTGATCTAAACGACTCAAATGTGCTCTTCGGAAAAGGTTTTACGGTTCGATCTTATACCCAACAACATCTTAATTTCATGACGATTCTGAAATCATAAGGTGGTTAGGTTACGTATTAGTCCTATGATCCAACCAGAACCGGAGGGATCACCCAAGGACAATCCATAGTTAAGAAATAGCAGTCCCTTAGGTCAGACTGGAGATAATTAGAATAAGAGGAAAAAAAAAAATGCCGAGTAAGATTGAGCTAACATTGGAACAATCACAAAAAGGTGTTTAGTAATGACCGTCATGTAAGCATTGAAGAGTTTATTATTGAAAGAAAAAAAAAAATTAAAAAGAAATGTATGGATAAAGGTGAAAAGAAAAGAATCCCACTCATCATAACCTTAGCGCATAAACCCCGGTCAATACATAATCTATCAAAATCACAAAGATGATTGTTGGTATTGAAGAAAGACGGTCATGGACCCAGTGATGCAATGCACAACCCTTCCCAACCATTTCAGTTTCTCTCAAAAGAAACTTGTCTCATTTGTCACGGAGATACACACGACTTCAATTTTACTTTCTCACTTTCCGAGTTAGTTGAATTGCATAGGTGGGCAGTCTGCTTCACAAGCCTCCGAGTACTAAAACCAAAACGCACTAATCGATCTAGAGCCAAAAGATCATACAAAGTAAATCCATTAGGACACATTCCATTACAAAAACAGTTGTTAAGCATCATCAAGGTGTAACAAGCTATTAACAAGAGTCCTACGCATTATCCTTGTGATTTTGCCAGAACATCCGAGTTATACTTAAGTATTCACCGTGAAGATAGAAATCCTTCTAGAGCCAACATTAAACAAGCTCTCGGTAGGTGACTTGTGCGATTCTATTTGAATCAAACTTGTGTCAACTGGAAAGAAACGATGGTGCGATTCCATGTGAATCAAACTTGTTCCAGTAAATGAATTGACGACTTAATCGGTAAGATAGTAACTAACCGATTCACTCATATCGTGTTGTCTGCTTTGAGACGTTCCGATATTGAGAACAAGCTAGCAAGGTGAATTTAATTACATTTTGTGTTAGAGGATCTTACGCATAAAAGCTGGTAATCACTGTCGAAGGATATTCTTCTAAATTGGAATCTTCTACCTGATCATGGAATTATTAGGAAGTCCTCACGAACCAGAGGTTTCATACCAACCAAATCCGGGCGAATGACAAAGCCATATTCGTCCACATGCTTTATTGCTAACTGTTTTATTTTAGGATTCATATAAAGATGGAGAATGGAGACACCTCAATTCCAGCTGAGTCAGATTCACAACCGACAATGCCAATGCTCAACTACAAAGACAATACTATAAGACATCAAGATCAAGTATCAAGAAAGCTTAAGTACATACTCTTCATACCAAGTGGCGGGAGTAGAAATTCGAACCGCTCTCTTGGTAATGCCTTAGTGAATATGTCCGCAAGCTGATAATCCGTCGTCACGAAGTACAATTCAACCACGCCCTTTTCAACCCGCTCTCTAATGAAATAGTGTCGGATGTCAATGTGCTTGGACCTGGAGTGCTGGACATTGTTGCAGCAGAGAGCAATAGCACTGTGGTTGTCACAATACATGGGAATCTTATTGAAGGCAAAACCGTAGTCTATCAGATGTGACCTCATCCAAAGTATATTCAGCCTCTGTGGTTGAGATCGCAGTGCTCTTCTGTTTCTTTGATGACCAGCTGACTAATTTATCTCTAAGGAATTGAGCACTTCCTGATGTACTTCTTCATGTATCTTGACAACCTGCATGGTCTGCATCTGCATAGGTCATTAGTGCCATAGCGGTGTCTTTCGGATACCAAAGTCCCCAATTAATGGTTTCTCTGAGATACCGAAAGACCCGTTTAAGTGCTTCAAGGTGCTTTTTGGTAGGTGATGTGTTAGAAACAAGAAAAGTATCGGTCACTTCCAATGTAGAATAGTCAAAGCCCGTAGTTAAGTTAATTAAGCTAATATGGCCCAAAGGCCCATAGAAAGCCTATTAAGGCCCATGGCCGGTTATGTTTGTAAGTATAAATACCCTCTCCATGCTTTGGAGAGGGTGTTGGTTGGTTTGGTATTCTCATTTTACTTATGAAATATATGTTTCTTACTTTCTCTCTCTAGAATACATCCTTCCTTTCACTTTCTCTCACTAAGTTCCTTCCCATCTCATATCAAACATTACTTGTATTCCTCAATTGGTATCAAGAGCCATGGAGTGGTGTGTTTAGTTTTTGTGTTTAATGTATTTGTTGGTTAGTGTGTTTTAAGCAAAAATCGTCCTTTAATTTTTTTTATTCCAAAGCTATTATGTACACTAAAGGATTATTTACCTTGGTAAATCTGATCTAGTATCTTTATGATATACGTGTACAAACTTAGAATCAAGAAAAATATCATTTTTGTTACATTTTTGTGTTCGAAAATCTTATAAAGAGCAAAATCTTGATTTTAAAATTTTCGGCTTAAAAACCTTAAAGTTTTCATTTTTCTTGTTCCTATAGGTTTAGTAACACTAGTTGTACAAGTATTTTTGCAAAACAATCATCAAAAAGGTGTATTTTTTATGTTTTTAAGTTTTTGGGTTTCGTAGTAATGGAAGTCGAACAACTGAAGTCGAACAACTGAGTCAAACAACTCAAGTCGAACAACTGAGTCGAACAACTCAAGTTTTCAAAATTATACGGTTTATTTCTTTGACTTGATACAAAACTCAAGTCGAACAACCTGAGTCGAACAACTCGAAGTCGAACAACTTGGTTTAGTTGCAACCGAACAACCCAACTGCAGTGCAAACCGAACAACTTGACCTCAGTTGAAACCGAACAACTTGGTTTAGTTGAAACCGAACAACTTGAAATTTAGTTGAAACCGAACAACTTGAACTCAGTTGAAACCGAACAACTTGAACTCAGTTGAAACCGAACAACCCTAGTTTAGTTGAAACCGAACAACTTGAAATTTAGTTGAAACCGAACAACTTGAACTCAGTTGAAACCGAACAACTTGAACTCAGTTGAAACCGAACAACCCTAGTTTAGTTGAAACCGAACAACCCTAATTCCATTAAGGGAAACTGAACAACTCATTTTTCTAAATTATACGGTTTATTTCTTTGACTTGTAAAATCCCGTGAAACATTAAATTGTTTTCCCAGTTTTGTCAAGAATTGTAAAATCCCGTGTAGTTTCATAAATTAAAACACTTAAAAGAAAATTTAATTAAACACAATTACTTTCTACCACCGTTTGATCAACCAAGTAATCATTTAATATTTACATTTCTCAATAACGACTCTTACTGACAAAGCTATCCTTTCGAGTGCTGACAATCGTCTACCCATGTTGGAAAAGGATATGTACAATTCTTGGAAAAGCAGAATGGAACTATACATGCTAAATAGACAAAATGGACAAATGATCCTTGAATCCGTTGAAAGTAGTCCACTTATTTGGCCTTTAATTGTGGAAAATGGAGTTACAATATAACACCCCCATTTTGATACATATAGCAGCGGAAGCTAATCTGGGGTATTATTTCATAGTACAACAGTCATAATCATAGAAAACGAGTAATAAAGAGACATTTTGGAAAAAGTTGTTATCATTCATTTATTCATCAGAGTTTTTACAAACAGAGGTCCCAAATCTACAAGAAATCAAAAAAATTTGAAGATAACGGTTTAGAGGGCCATCTTCAAGTCCTGTCGCCAAATGATCTCAATACCTAAGATAAACATGCCAAAAAGTGGTATTGTTTTAATTACACATACCTTTGAGCCACTCACAAAAAGGACTTAAATGACTAAAAACCTACCAAAAATACATTATATTTGTATGTTTCGCATTTGAATTAATGCAGGAATGGATATCCACCAAGAAAAGGATAAAAAATCGAAGCCAAAACACAAAACCAGCACGAGAACGGAAAGACCGGAGAAGTCAAAAAGACAAAAATAAAGTCAAACGGAAAACGACAAAGTCAAATTCAACCCCGAGAAGTGGCATTGGAAAAAAGCATCGAAAACCAAACCCGAAAACCTAAATTGCCAAAAAGTGGGCCCCCCCTACCCACACTAGTGGGCCCCGGTCAGCCCACTTATACTTTTCAAACTTAATACATTTCCCTAAAGCCTTAATAAAGGCCCAACACTCATAAAAATCCTTATTTTTATAACCAGGAGGCCCAACAACAAGCCCATAAAACCCCTTTATAAACTCTCCTGTTTAACGACAACAACCCTTAAACCTTTTATACCGTTATCATCCGTTCATGTTTTTTTACTGTTTTTATAAAAGCTAAAATCTTTCCGTTTTTGGTCTAGTTTTTTTGTTCTAGCTTTTTGGTCAATTAAGACTTATAAAAACCAAAAAGATCATTTTAGGACTTAATTTTGATAATTTAGGGTTTTTAGGTCGCGTTTTAGGATTCCCGTTTTACGTTCTTTTAGGTTTACATTTTTCCGTAGTTTTAGATAACCACTCAAAATCTTATTACCATTTACGCCTGATTCTCAAAACGCCTCTCGACTTCAATTGCAATCCACGTCTGGGGATAACGTACCCAGGAATCATACACCCATACACCCATCCGGATTACTACAATTGAGATTTTTTTATTCTTATCCTTCTTTATATATTTATAAGTATATTATTTTATATTTATATTTATATATATTTTAAAAAGGTTTAGTTTCAAATCAATCAGTTTTTGACGCCGTTGCCGGGGAGGATTGTTTACGATTGTTGAGCCGTTTGACAATTTGTGTTTGAAGATCCTTCCGTGTGAAGTTATTTTGTTTATTTTCATATAAAAAAAATACAAAAAGATTTTTCTTTTATTAGTATATATATAATAAAAAAAATCAAAAATCAAAAATTTTAAAAAATTGTCCATAAAAAAGAAAAAAAATTAACCATCAATATAATACTTTCAATTGAAGTATTATCATTAATAAGTTCCCGAACAAAAGATCAAAAACTTACCTTTTTTCTCCTCAGCGAGGTACGGTTCACCTTTGAAAGTTAAACCAAATCTATAAGAGGGGTATAAGGCGGTACGTTCCTAGGGAACTACTACCACGAGAAAGGGAAACAATTTTTAATAGCATCGGCGCTTTCCTACTCCTTCGCCCTTTGTGCTTTTTCTCTTAAACAGAGTTAACACGAGAAGCTAGTTGATTATTAGGTTTAAGTGTCTTATCACAATGTCCGATATTAAATAAATTGTGAAAAACATTATTGAAAAAGCAAAAAAAGATAAAAAAATTAGTATAAATATCCTCTTTTAATTTATAGTGCATGCGCATCTATAGTAAGGTTCGTTCTCTCAATCTCGCAATTCTAACCGCAACAACAATAAGTCCCACCGAACTTTTGTTGAACCATTTAATCTTGTGGAACCAATTGAAAATCAAGCTCCTCCCGTAGTTACGATGGACGATAATCGTACTATGGCTCAATTGCTCGAAGCACCTACCGTGGGTTACGAGGATGCCATCGTTGTTCCGGAGATCACCGTGGACAACTTTGAGCTTAAGAACGGTTTGCTTACCCTCGTTCAAAACAAACAATTTTTCGGACATGACAAAGAAGACCCTCATGCTCACATCCGTTATTTCAACAGATCACTTCTACATGAAGTTCTTGAACGTCCGAGAGGTCGTACTAAGCTAATGCCTTTTCTCCCATTTTCCCCTCGAGGGTGCCGCCCAGATTTGGGCTTAAAAAAGAACCCGCCCGCTCGATCGATTATTCTCACAATGGATATCTTGTTTCAAAATTCATCAATCAAATTCTTCCCTCCTTGCTAAAACAACAAATCTCGAAATAAAATCAGAGATTTCTACAACATTTTGTGAAAGTTTTTACTAGGCATGGGACCAGATTCAATGATCTTCTTCGGCATGCCACATCATGAAATTTTCGGAGTTACATCAACTCGATACCTTTCTATATAATGCTATGAACTCTAATGATCAAGATTCCGTTGAAATACCGCCACGGTGGTAACTTTTGGATAAAATGCCCCGTGATTGCCTAAGAATCATTAAGAGCAAATCCCCCAAGTACGTATTCCACGGAACAAACAGTTAGTTGCCAAAGTGAGTTCGAGCTCTGCTACCCCGTATTTCTACCCAATGTTCCGGAACTTAAAGACAGTGGTTAAGCTTTGCTTCTCGATATGAAAAAGCCAATCCTAAGCTCCCAGCTCCCGTAAAACGGACGAGGAAAGGTTATGTGTTAATCTTCGGTGGTGCTCATTCTTACCGAAATTGTCCCACCACCGATGGCAACATTTATCGTGACAATATTCAAGAATATGTTTCCCAAGCCGCCGCGGCTAACTACAACCAAGGAAATACCAGTTACCAAGCCCCGATTGCTAATTAAATTCGACCTCCCGGTTTTCCTCCCATTCAACAAAACCAAGGAAATAACCAAAATTGTTACAACCAAAACCGGGGGAATAATTACAAGAACCAAGCCAAATTTTATCGGACCCCCGATTAATGCAACCACCGGGTCACACAAGCATAACCACCTTATCAAGCTCCGGCCCAGAAACACAAGGGGTGTCGCAGAATGATATTCAAAATACTCAAAGCTAATGATACAGTTATGAGAAATATGGAAAATCAAAATCAAAACTTGCAAAATTAAATGACCAATTTAACGGACATGCTTTCTAAATTCGTGAATTCCAATACCGCTTCTACTTTAAGTTCGGGTACACTCCCTAGTAATACCATTACTAACCCGAAGGTAGACTTGAAGGGTATTACCAACCCGACATAGCGTGTTGCCGTACCAAGGACCCATGATTCCTACTACTTCTTTTTCTCCTCCTAAAGTAGTGGAACGTGAAACCGATGTGACAAAGGACACGGTGCCTCCTACTAATAACGGAAGTACCAAAGATGTCCAACCTCCCGGTTGTCCAAGTTCAACCTCAGTATCCAAATTTCTGAGCCCGTTTTTGCTGACCCGTTAAATGCTACCGATGCCTAACCCAAAATCGTCGATTCCCTTCGAGACGTAATGATGAAAGGCGCCGTGAAAAAAGCTAAACGTACCAAATTGAGAGAAATTCTACTACAAAATCTTTATAATATTGAGTTTCAAAATTAGCCTCGTGGATGCTTTAATTCTCCCAGGCCTTAAATTTGCTTTCGACACTAAAGTTTGATTGGAAAATACAAAGAAAAATTCAGTGAAATTAGCTATACACCCGTTCTGAATGAGCATTGCTGGGACTCTCTGGTTTTTCCCTCATAAAGTTCCCAAAAAACTTGGAGACCCCGACAAATTTTCTCATACATGTGATTTCACGGAATGATGAGTCTTAGCCTTGGGCCATCTTGGCACTATCACACACATATCTTCATGCCATTAATCCGTAGGAAAATGCTTCTCTTCTGGAACTCACTCCTACTTGTATCACTCTTGAACTTGCGGACCGTTCGATTACCCAACCGATCGGTATTGCCGAAGATGTCGACTTAAAAGTAGGAAAGTTCCAATTCTCGGCTGACTTTGTAGTCGTAGACTTTGATGCCGATCCCCGAGTCCCCCTAATTCTCAGGAGATCCTTCTTAAAAACGAAAAAAGCCGACGTGCTTTGATGTATGTACGAAGGTGAATTAACTCTTCGTGTTGGAAAAGAAGCCGTAACATTCAATCTTGATCAAACTTTGAGATACTCCTCTAATTATGATGATATAACGGCAAACCAAAACGACGTCATTGAAATGGCTTATGAGGAGTATTCTAAAGAAGTTCTTGGTTTCTCCGATGTGATCGCAAGTGGCAATCCCACTCCTTATTATGACCCGATCGTTTCTACCTCTTCTTCGACTCTCACTCCCTTCGTTGCTTTCCTTGCTCTTAAAGATGATCCAACTTCACCGGAAGTTGATGACTCTTATTATGACCCGGAGGAGGACATTCTTATTCTTGAAGCATTTCTTAATGATGATCCATCATTAACCCCTCCTACTCAAGGAAATTATTTGCCTGAAATTTGAAAAGAACTTAAAGTTTGTGAAGCTAAAACTGATAAATCTCCAATTGATGAACCTCCCATAGGTCGAACTCAAAGGACTTACCTTCCGCATCTGCATACGCATTTTTGAAGTGACAACAAGTTAACCGTCATAATTCTAAAGGACTTGAGTGTCGAGGAAAATCCAATCCGCTCTCTCATAAAGGTTTTTATAAACCAGCACAACAGCCGAGCCATCGCTTGTAAACCTCCTCTGACATCAAGGGTATTACCCCCAAGTTTTAATAAAACCCGGTAATTTTGTACTCATAAGGATTCTTATGGAAGAGACTACAAAACCGAGGTTCAACTCCAAAGACGGTGTGAAAATCCAAAAATCCATGATGTCATCAAAAAGGAGGTTGAAAAACTTCTTGACACCGGATTAATTTACCCGATCTCGGATAGTCCTTGGGTAAGCCCCGTACATTGCGTACCGAAAAACGGTGGCTTTACCATTGTTGAAAATGATGAAAACGAGTTTATTCCGACTCGATTGGTTACGGGGTGCGTGTATGCATTGACTACCAAAAGTTGAATGAAGCCGCCCGTAAAGACCACTTTCCACTGCCGTTTGTGGATTAAATGCTTGAGAGATTAGCGGGAAACGAGTACTATTGTTTTCTCAATGGTTTCTCGGGTTACTTTCAAATTCCCATTGACCCTCATGATCAAGAAAAGATAACATTCACGTGTCCTTAATGGAAATTCAGCCACCGTCGCATGCCTTTTGGCTTATTGCAATGCACCGTGGCCACGTTCCAAAGGTATTATGGATGGCTATCTTTCATGAAATGATCGAAAAAACAATGGAAGTACTTCATATACGATTGTTGGTCTTTGGGAATTCATTCAAAAATAGCCTCCTGTGTAGACAATATTCACAAACGGTGTGAGAGACGACCAATCTTTGTCTAAATTGGGAAAAGAGTCATTTTATGGTTAAGGAAGGCATTGTCCTTGGCCATAAGATTTCCAAAAATGGGATTGAGGTCGATAAAGCCAAAGTCGATGTGATTGCTAAGTTACCTCATCCCACCACCGTCAAGGGTGTTCGGAGTTTTCTCAGTCATGCCGGTTTCTACCGACGGTTCATTAAGGATTTTTCCAAAATTTCCCGACCGATGACTCATCTTCTTGAGAAAAATACTCTCGCGTCATCGTCTCCAATGAAGTGTATTAAGCTTTTGAAAAACATTAAAGAAAAAAATTTACGAAGCTCCCCTCTTGATTCCCCCTGTCAGGACATACCCTTAAAGCGTAGTGCATTCAAGCGACTTTGCCATAAGGTGCAAGTCTGGGGCAACTTCATGAAAAAACACTTTAGGCCTATACACTATGCTATGCAAAACAATAAACGAGCAAAATCGCATTACAGAAACCACGATGACGAAAGAAATGATACCGTGGTGTATGACTTTGAAATATTCCGGCTTACTTATCTTGCAACACAAGCATAGTAGTATCTCCTGACCACTTCGCCATAAAACATATCTCTTTGCTAACAAAGATTCTAAGGCGAGATTGGCCTTCTGTGTTCTCCTCCCTTCAAGAGTTCAAATTCAAAGAAATCGACCCAAAAGAGCCGAGAATTCTCGCGGAACGATCATTCTTGTCCTGATTAGAAAATCCTTATGAAAAATGTGGCTCGAACCAAAGGAGATAAAGGAACCGTTTCCTCATCGAGACACTTAATAGGTGACATTTCATGGTGACTCAAGTACCCCCGTGCTTTTGCTGATTTTGCAAATTACCCACCGGGGAATTTCATTGTTAAAGGGATGTCGTCCCAACAAAAGAACAAGTTTTTTCAAAGATGTTAAACACTACTTTTGGGACGACCCATAATTGTTCAAAATATGTGCGGATTAAGTGATCCGGCGGTGTGTTGCGGGCCAAGAAGCTTTTGACATCCTCAAAGCTTGCCATAGTGGACCCACCGGGGGACATTACGGTGCCAACTACATCCACCACCCCCCCGCCAAGAAGGTTTTTGACTCAGGATTTTATTGGCCCATGATTTACCGATATGCCCAGTTAACTTGGTCACCCCCCGATTAACTTCTTCAGCGTCAAGGAAAATTTCGCAACGTGAATGAAATGCCGTGGGCAAATTCCATCCAAGTTAAGCAAAAATCTTATGACGTGTTAAGTGTGGGGGCATAGATTACATAAGGGCCGTTCCCGTTTCACGAGGTAAACAATTAAATACACAGGCGGTCGACTACTTGTCAAAAAGGGTTGAAGCAAAGCGCTACCCCCCCCAACAACGACGCCCGAGTTTTTGCAAATTTGTTAAATCTCTCTTCGCCCATTTCGGTGCCCCTCGGTTATCATAAGTGATCGCAAAACCTAATTTTTGCAATGACCAGTTTTGCAAAGTCATAGCTTAAATACGGATTACTCACCATCTCTCCACCCCCGCGTTTCACCCACAAACAGTGGGGCAAATTTAAGTATCAAATAGTTCTTGAAACGAATTCTTTAAAAGGAACCGTGCGAGAGACCGTGCCGCTTGGGCGGATAAATTAGGATGACGCTCTTTGGGGCCTTCGTAACCGCATACAAAACACCCATCAAGCTGTACCCCATACAAGCTCGTTTACGGAAAGGATGCCATCTATTGATCGAGCTCAGCACATGAAGCGCCTACTAGGCCTTGAAGCATGCAAGAACATTGAGAACCTTGAGACCGCGGGTGATCAACGAAAAGTTCAACTCAAAGAACTAAATGAACTCGTTATCATGCCTAAGGAGAACTCTTTAATCTATAAACGAGAAAGAAACAAAGAGGAACCATAGACTCAAAATCTTGTTGGTTCCGGACCTGTTCACCATATGCCCATGTCTTTCCATAATAGATTAAAGATGTTCTTGGCAAGATAAAATCTTTCAAAAACATTCGTGATCAAGTCCTCACTTTAACTCTCGATTATAGAGATGTTCTTCCTTGGGCAAGTTAAAATCTTGTTGGTTCGGACGCTTCACCATTGCCCATGTCTTTTCCATATATATGGCAAAACCGTTGAGTTATCTCAAAAACTCCAGGCCAACTTCATGGTGAGGGGTGAAAACGGTCATCAAAATTAAAGCACGTTGTATTTAGAGAGGGGACTACCACAAATGGTTGTCTCAGGATCTTTCCAAACCTTCCCCAAGTACCAATGAATTCGGAATTGGGATCAAGCTCAGTGACCCTAAACAAGCGCATCGTGAGAGGCAACCCATGCTTTATCGTACAAATATTATGAGTAAATGAATAAGATGTTTTTTTATTTTTTGTTAAGAGATGGTGTGCCTCTTTTCCATTCTTCGTTTGCTTATTTTTTGTGATTGTCCAGGATTGTCCCGGATTTTATTGAAGCCTCCCCAGTGCTCACCGGTTTTGTCCTTACGATCAACTCGTAAAGAAAAACTCTACATCGAAGCTTAAATCTCAAGCTTCAAATTAGGAAATCCAATATCCAAATCTAAATCGAACTAACGTTATCTTTAACATACTTAATAAACGCTTAGGATTTATGTAGGAGACTCCTTCTAAAAACATTAAGGACATAACTGTTTAAATTTTAGAAATGGGGGGAATCTATCAATTATGATTGTGCTTTATTGCATCCGGTGATTTTCCCCCTTCTTGTAATCGCCCCAATCCCCAATTTTTTTTTACCAACAAAATTTCAAGAAAATGAAAAAAATGAAATTTTTAAAAAATAAAATAAGTGTTTGCCACAATTTTGACTTTCTTGCTGGGTAGAATAAGAATAAATTTTGACCCGATCGAGCGTGTTGAGCTCTAGCTTGTTCCTTAACTTTTAGGCTAAGCGTTCGCAGAAATTCACGAAGAACGAAAAATGATAGAGTTAAGTATGAGTTGGATGCTAAACAAGGATTAGTTGGAAATCTTAAGAGCTCATGTATGTAATTTGTGGCTTTTTCTCCTATAAGCTTTTAAAAATACTTATAAAAAAACAAAAACAAAAAAAACCGCATTAATAATACATCTGCTATTTTTTTTTTGGGAGATTAAAACTTAGATCACAATTTTTATATTTGTAGTTAATAGCAAATTTTTTTGTCTTAGTCAAATTTATACTTAAATTTTTTTTCAAAAAAAAAAAAAAGTCTCTCTATATTATTAATATTTATAAAGTGAAAATGAAAAAAAGAATATATATATATATATATATATATATATATATATATATATATATAATATTATATATATGAAAAATATGAAAAAAAAGAATGAATAATTAATAAATATAAAACTGTAGGTGATAAAGTTTGGCTGCATCTTGTCGGCTCACAACCGATGTGGTAGTCTTCTAAAAAAAGCCCATAGTAAGAATAAAAATCCCAAGACTGATAAAAGTTATGCTACATCCTGCCTGCGCTCACACACCGATGGTGCAGCAAGCCTTCTAAAAGGTGCGATGGTTACAATTATAATCAAATGTTATTTAATATTAAGTGTAAATAAATAAAGTAAGATCTCTTTTTGTTAAATTTACATATGCTTTATAGAACTTTGACTAATACCTTTTAAGTTTTTGAATAACTTATGTATATTACGTGGAGAACCTAGAGAGTTTTTAAACCTAAGGTCCGTGAGGTCCCGATACTAGTCTTTGTGGGGTGTCAAAAAGCCTGGTCCCATAGTGACCGCAAGGGTGGGATGATGCCGAGACTGACAGACGCTACAAATGGAATGATCACCTCGCCTTCAAAATCATATATTCTATTATTCTCATGCTCTCTATTCTATCACTCGAGTGGACTAAAACATCAGACTTTTGTATAAAAAAACGTTGATCCATGGTTGAAATTCAAACAGAGCACATTCACTTAAGATATAATAATTGTCGTGAGTGAAAAGTTCACAATTGCAAAAAATGAGTATTGTATAGCCTCTTAATTGATATTTAACGGTAGATTTCGTTTATAAGCTTGGTTTGGAAGCAAGTGAGAAGTCCGGGACGATGAATATAATCCTTTATTTGGACCATTTTTCGGATCGAAATGCATCTTGTTCTCTGGTCCCTAAACAGTTATGAAAATAGCAAAGACGAAATTAGTTAGTTGCTAACAAAAAAGAAAAATTAGACAAAAAATATTATAGTAGGAATAAGTAATATCTTTAGAATGTAAAAAACGGACTAAACTAAACTTCTAAACGCTTGATTCTTTAATTTCCCCTCGATAGATCACATTAGCTAATTAGGCTACTGTTCGATTTCGAGGTAATTAGTCGAGGGGGATCAAGATTCTTAGTTTTCTAAGTGCTTACTTGTAGCATTGAGTGAGGACACGACAATATCTTAGTATGAGGGATTTTGGTATGTGTTTAATTACACATACCTTTGACTACAAAAAACGTACCAAAAATACATTATATTTGTATGTTTCGCATTTGTATTATGCAGGTAATGGATATCCAAGAAAAGGACAAAAAATCAAAGCCAAAACAACAAAATCGAGCATGAGAACTGAAAGCAACCGTAAAGAAGATAGGTCGATAGACAAAATTAAAGTCAACAAAAAAAAGTCAACGTCAAAGTCACCCAACCCCAGAAAAGTGGCATTGGAAAAAGCATCGAAACACCAAACCCAAAAAACCCGAAATTGCCAAAAAGTTGGGCCACCTGTACCCACCTCTGTGGGCCAACGTAGGGTCAGCAGCCTCACTTATACTTCTTACAAACTTTATACAACTTATAGCTCTAATAATGCCCAACACTTTTAATTTTTTTATAATCCGGCTTCCCAACAACTAGCCCATATAACCCCTTTATAACTCTCCTGTTAACACAACACCCTTAACCCTTTATACCGTTAGTCCTTTAAGGACTAACGGTGCAAACACCAACCCAACCTCAAGGACCAAATTTGCAAAGTACAAGGACGATTCATGAAATGAAAATATCCATCATGAGGGGCTTGTTTTGGGCCCATTTCCCTAAACATTTCTAAAACAGCAGAACAACTGTAATCCCTTTCAGTTTAAACCCTGTCTCCACCTAACCCACCCCCGCCAAAATAACAGAAGAGCAGCCCAACTGTTGTAGGGGCCGGGCTTTCATTCTCCCCCTTGTCGACCAACCTTATCCCTCCCCTTATTGTCACCTTGGCAATTCTTTGCATCCTTATTCATCAAGAAAACAAGACAAAAGATGAAGGGCTGTGATGGCATGACTTGGACACCTAAAAGGCTACTCCACTAGACTAATCAAATTCATGCCACGATGAGTCTTTCTGAAAGACCTCTCCACATAACAATACACATAACAACAAACACACCTGCAAGATGCTCTCAACAAAGAAAGCACATGTCCTAGAACATCATTGTCATTAGTTTTTTTTTATATAAATAAGCCTTACTAGAGCTAGCGACTTGAAAAGGCCTTATTGGCATTAGTTTTTTATTCATTCAAGTTTTTCACCTATTAATCTTTATTGTAAATCTTTTTAATAATAGTAATGCTATTTCATTTTTATAATTAAATGAAATTTCAGTTTAACTTAAAATTTATGGTTCTTAATTAGTGTTTTAAAGTATTCAAAAGCCTTTTCATGAACAATTTTAAAGCTCTTATAAAAACTTATCACAAACAGTTTTATATTTATATATAAAGTTTTTAAGATAAATTACAAAAAAACATTTAAATATACTCACCCTCAAATACCAATAGCTTTTTGGATGATAAGCCGAATTTGGATGGGCAATGGAGCTACAATGAGCTTCTCTTAAACTAAGCTAGAGCTTGTAGATAATGCTCTTTTGAGCTCATTTCCCTTTTTGAGCAAGGGCCTTTGTAAGGTTCCATTTTCCCTATTTTCTTTTTGCGTTTTCCTACTGTAGCCAACTGCTTATTTCTTCTTGCTTATTTAACTTTTTTTGTAGCTTATTATGAGATCAATGCATATCTTGTCTTTGAATTTTTGCTTTGATATATGCCCTTTATTTAAATTTTTAAGTTAAACTGTCCTTATTTGCCTTTGAATTGCTTATTACTCATTAGCTACTTTAAGTGCTTTATTCTTGTTCATTTTAATGCTAAATATTGCTTAACCTTACTTGCTGTTAGCTGTTTTCCCATTTAGTTGCTTATATAATTGTTAATCAGCTTTAAAAAGTGTTTCAAAAAGTTAAAGGGTTGTTTGGCATAACTGTTTTAATGGGTCAAAATTGCATTTTGACACTTTAGTCAATTTAGTTTATCTTAAATCAGTCCAAAAATTTAGTTTGTTTTTTTAAGTGTTAAATCTCATTGTTAAGGTTTAAGAGATTGAGGTTGAATCTGTTAGCTTATAACTGATTTATTGCTCATTTGATTGGATCTCATATTGTTGTTTTGTGATGTTTTTTTGTGTGTTTATGCATGTGTTAAAGTTAGATAGGAATCAAGTCTAATAGCCTGCATTTGTCATTTTTGTGTTTTGCCAAAACTGTCAAAAATTTCATAAGTATTGAAAAGTTTGAGAAAATGCTTTTTCAAATGCTTATTGTGGCTTGTTCTGAATTTCAAACTCACTTTGAATGTGATTATAATTCTTTGCAGGTCAAAGCTTATCTGGTCTTAGGATTATATAGTCATAAGGATCTGTTAGGGTGCTTATTTTTAAGCTCCAAAATTGGTGTTTTTGTTAAGATTATCAAGTTTGCAAAATTTTGTCTAAGTGTCAAAACAGTGTGAGATAGCTTTTTCATGAAGCTTTTTAAGTGCTTATCTGAATTTCAAAATGCTTTTTCATTGTTGCTTATTGTAGTTTTTTGGCCTATCTTTTTTTTTGTATAAGCCACTAAGCCATAAGGATGTGTTTTCTAGCTTAAAAATAAGCTAGAAAAGTCCCTTTTGGCCTTTTTGCTTATCAGTTTTAGACAAAAAGCTATTTGCTTATTTAGGCTTAATAGCTTATTGAATTTGCTTATTCTAAGTTTAATTAAAGCTTAATTGAGGTTAGTCCTAAGCCACTCTTTAGCTTAATTTCCATAGTATTAGAGCTTATTTGAGCTTATTTACAATTTAAGCTTAAAATTCTAGTTTTATACTTTTTTTAAAGAATTCGTCTTTCTAGCTTATTGTAGTGTGCTTAATTTTTGTTAAAAAACAATACTTCTTATTTAGGATATGGCTTTTTATCTGTCTTAGCTTATTTGGAGTTTTCTTAGCTTAATTAGTGCTTATTTAGCTTAACCCAGTTAAGACCTTTTATGTGTTTTAGTATAACACTCAACTTATTCGGTCAACATTGCTAGCTTATTTTGTGCTTATTTGGGGTTTTTTAAAAAGGTGCTTCTGTAAAAATTGCTTATTTAGTGCTTTTTCTAAAAATTTTAAAAAATTGAAAACAAAAACGTTATGGGATTATGGGGAAGTCCCAGGTGAGCACGACTCAACCGGACAGCCTACCCTTATCACCAACGTTTTTACACAACATACACACTACCACTATGCCCTGGGGGACTTTTTCTTTTTCGATTTAAAGTTTGCAAAATTAATATTTTATAGTAGTTTTAAAGCCCTTTTTGGCTTATAAAGCCGTTTAAGCTTAATTTCAAGCTAATTTGATAAGTGTTTTTCCCAGCTTATTTAATTAGATTCTTTCTAATTGTCCAAGCTATTTTTGCTAATTTTTTCAGATTTTTATTAAATATTTTAGTATTTTTAAACATTTAATTTGATTAAAATCGTTTTAAATTCATAAAAAATTAAAAAAAGTCAAAAAATATAATTCTTTTTTAGGAAAATTTTCTTTTAAAATACCATTTAGACTTAGGATAATTAGTTTGCTTTCGTAAGGTTAAAATTGCAAAATTTGATTTTTTTTAAAACGGATTAAATCCTGTTTTCATGTTTTAAGTGTTTTTTAAGCTTAACTCTTTTCTCGTTTTTGGTCTAGTTTTTCTTTGATCTAGCTTTTTAGTCAATTAAAGAACATATAAAAACCAAAAATATAATTTTAGGACTTAATTTTGATAATTCAGGGGTTTTAGGTCGCGTTTTAGAATTCCCGGTTTGCGTTTTTAGTTTACATTTGTTTTGCCTTAATTGTTTTTAAGTGTTTGCCTTAATTTTCCCGTAGTTTTAGATAACCAATCAAAATCTTGTTCCATTCAAGCATCGATTCTCAAAATAAAAAAAACGAAACAATTCCCCTTCGACTTTCAATTGCACATCCTCGTATGGGATAGACTAAACTGGAATCATTACTCCCTGGTTTACTACAATTAGATTTTTTTATTCTTAATCCTTCTTATATTATTTCTAAGTATATTATTTTATATTTAAATTTATATATATTTTAAAAAAGGTTTAGTTTCAAATCCAATCAAAAGTCCAACACACTGGATGAGTGAAATCATAGGTTTGTAATAAGTAGTCTTTGAATTACAAGTACAATATGTTACGTTGTTATAACACCCATAGTTTGTAAAAACATTATATAGCTTTAAAGCTCATGACACAGAAGGCCATTCGGTTAATCAATAACCAAAGTAATTGCCCACAACGTGTCGTTTGCCCAAACACCCGCATAATTTATCTCAACATGATGTGTCTATAGGTTTTAACCCAAAAAAAAAACCTATTAGGGTACAATACCAACGGGGATGTCCAATCTCAAATAGATCTATTCACATTATCCGTGCTTACCCTGATGAGTAATTAACGGTTTATGATAATGGGGTCTTAATGGCAAAAGTAGGTACTTAGGCAATAATGAATCAAGATAGCATACAGAAAAATACTTGCATTCATATTTCAAGCATAGTATCTCCCACGAGTTTATGAATGTAAAGAGATTTAAAAATGAGGCGAGAACACCACCTTAACAGTATAGGGAAATCTGATTGATGGCAAAAGTATATGCAAATGAAAGTAACGGCTTCGTCACACAAAACCGGTAATATGTCAAGTCTTGTTGATTAATATGTTTTTATGTCATAATGAAATTCAGTTTGATTGGATTTATTATGCCAATATGTATCATTGTTTCGGCAGCCATCATAATTCAACGAGGACATGTAGTAAAACGGTTGAGAGTCAAACCTTTAAATCGTAAATTCCAGCAAACACGTCCGAAAACGAATACCCAAATGAAGATGCCTTTATATGAAGCTCCCTAGTAATGTGATACAATATAAATTTAAGTTTATCTTTCAAAAGCTGAGAATTATTTATATATAATGTAATATAATATAAAAATATAATATTTTATAAGTTTGCAAAATTGGCAATATATACCCCTGGTTTATAAACTTTTTCAAGTTTAGTCCTTTATATATAAAGTATATATAATTTAAACCTTTAACTTTGAAACTTGGCAAAATAGGTCCTTATAGTTATAAATTTAAGAAAATGACATTTTTAACCTCTTTAGTTATAAATTTCACAAAGTTATGATATATACCCCTATGCATGAAAACTTTTGCAAAACAAGTCTAAAAAGCCATGCAAGCTTACTTTATAATTCCAAATGATATTTGCAGGTTATAGATTATTAGTATAAGCTAAAACAAGATGTTTTAACGTAACGAAAGTTTAGAAAAAGTATTCGTTAGCTAGAAAATCAAAACGGGTCGTTTTTAGGGTTTTTATCAAAAACACATGGGTTTGAGAATTTAAGGCTTCAAACAAGAGTTTCATGCATATGCTTCACATATTTTTGCAATCAAAAAAATAATTCGAATAGAATGCGTGATAAAGAAAAAATATAAATAAATTAAGCACTAAAATAACTTAGAATCCCGCAAATGCAACAAAAGCAAGCAAGCAAATAGAAATAAATTATAATAGTGATGTCAAAGCTGTCAAACATTTTGAGAATACAGTGCAAAAAGAAAGGCAATGATCTTAGGAGTATTATGAACATTCATATACAGATTATAAGTTTCTTGAACAAGATCTTAGGCTTACTTGAGCTAGAATGGGTTGAAATAGGGGTTTCAGGTTCGTACGCCTAGTAACGACTTCAAGGCTTCGTTTTTCTTGTTTCTTGGCTTCTATTATGAGCTTAGGGACTTCTCTTGATCTTCTATTGCTACTATGGAAGAGTTAGAATTCCATTTGTGTGTAAGCGAGGAGATGTGGGGGATGATTTGAATGTATGTGTATGTATGCATATATATATATGTAGAAACGACTCTAGTATCATAAGTTTTTACTTGGCACCTAAAGTGTTTGGATAGTGTACTAGCAGATAAGGTGACTAAGAGAGGCTAGGAGGGCTAGTATGGTGAGTATTATAAGCTAGAAACTAGCCATGAAGTGTTGGAAAGGTGTTTTGGAGGCCATGGCTAAAAAAGGAGAAAGGAGGTGACAAGGAGGTGATGAAGGTGCTTGTAAGCTACTTGGTTGCTTGCTTGGTAATGTCATAGAGGTGCTTGAGGTGCTTGGTTACTTAAAAATGGGTCAAAATGAAAGAAAATAGTGTCGGGTTCATTTTATTTCGGGTTAAGGTTTAGGGTTTTAATTTCTAGTTAGGGTTAGGGTTTAGGATAGATTAAGGTTTAGAATTAGTGTTAGGATTAAGGTTTAGTGTTTAGGATTAGAGATTAGGGCTTAGGATTAAGTTTTAGGGTTTGGTTTGAAGGTTTAGGGTTTTAAAATGAAATTAGGGTTTTTAGGGTTTCATTTAGGGTTTAGGGTTTTAAAACATGGATTAGGGTTAAGATTAGGGATATATTAGGGTTTAGGAGTCATGAATTAAGTACTTGTACCTTGTGTTAAAGTGGTGTAAAGTTTAAACATGGTTTAGAAGCTTAAATGACCTAATTAGGTTTTTAGGCATGATTAGCTTGTACATTATGTGTTCAAGACTTGTACATTGATTTAGAGGGAAAGTATGATTCAAATATTGTGTATTAATACTTGTACACATGCTTTAAAGGTTTGTACATTCATTTTATATGTATACATTACATACACTTAGGGTTTTGATGTAAACGTTAACGTTTAATGCTTGTTTTGAGATAATGCTTTGAAAAGTACGTTAAATGGATAATGTACTTGGTAAAAATGATATTAAGATATTGACTTGACATATTAAGAGGTTTACATGATGAAAACATAGATATAGATAGCATTGATAGAGGTTGCGTGAGCTCGTTTACTTTAGAGATGCAAGTTACATTACATAATGAGATAAAGCGAAAAATTTCCCTGTAAAAGGTGGTATATATATAATAGATGGATAGTACAGTGCATCTAATTTAATAGATGGATAATTACATTGATGAAAATTGCGGGTTGTTATAGTCCTCCTCCCTTAAAAGAAATCTCGTCCCGAGATTTAGTTGGATGCCAGAGTGATGTTTGAAAACAGATGTGGATATTTGGCACAAATTTGATCTTCGCATTCCCATGTAAAATTTGGTCCTCTTTTAGAGTTCCATCATACTTTGACTATAGGAATACGACTTTGTTTTAGTTGTTTAACTTCTCGATCCATGATCTCTACTGGTTCTTCCACAAAGTTGAGTTTGTCATCGAGCCGAAGCTCTTTTATTGGAATGATGAGAGATTCATTAGATATGCATTTCTTTAGATTAGAAACGTAGAAAGTACTATGGACATTACTGAGTTCTTCAGGAAGCTCTAGTTTGTATGCCACTGGACTGGCTCTCTTAAGAATCTTAAATGGTCCAATGTACCGGGGATTAAGCTTTCCTTGTTTTCCAAATCAGATGATTCCTTTACGAGGTGATACTTTTAACATAACATGGTCTCCAACTTGAAGTTCTAAAGGATTCCTTCTTATATTGCCATAACTTCTTTGTCGATCTCTTGCAGCTTGCAAGCGTTGTCGAATTTGCACTATCTTTTTAGTGGTTTCATAGACTATTTCTGGTCCTGTAAGTTAAACATCTCTAACTTCGGCCCAACAAATAGGTGATACGCACTTTCGTCCATAAAGTGCCTCGAATGGTGCTACCTTGATACTGGCATGATAACTGTTATTGTAGGAGAACTCTACCAATGATAAGTGTCTTTCCCATCCTTTTCCAAAATCTATAATACAAGCTCGAAGCATATCTTCAAGTGTTTGAATGGTACTTTCACTTTGTCCATCGGTTTTAGGATGATATACCGTACTCATATCTAATTGAGTACCCAAAGCACTTTGTAATGATCGCCAGAATCTGGATGTGAAATGACTATTACGATCCGAGATGATGGATATTAGCACGCCATGCTGGGAGACTATTTCTTTGATATACACCCTTGTAAGGGTTTCCATACCATCTGTCTCTCGGGTAGGGATGAAATGTGCGGATTTGGTAAGATGATCGACAATGACCCAGATTGTGTGATGTCCGTTTGATGTTTTGGGTAGTTTTGTAACAAAATCCATCGTTATTCTCTCCCATTTACACATAGGAATCTTCGGTTGTACCAGTAAGCTGGATGGCTTCTAACATTC
>BQNB010081077.1:0-28364 GCA_026074375.1 Tanacetum coccineum
AGTAAATCTAACGCTTTTGTCCTTGTTCGTTGGGGTCACAACCACTAATTTTCCATTAGCTTTGTTGATACTAGGGCATGTTTTACTAATGTTTGTAAGTAACTCCTGAACTAGTTTAGCGTACCTACTGGCAGATTCTAAGGATTGATCTAGTGGATATTTTGATTAAACATGTTCAACTAGATCCCTAAGAATGGTAGCTTCTTCCCGAGTGTGCTTAATATAGGCAGTGTGAGCTGTCTGTTTATTTAACAATTTAGGGGTTATTGGTTCCACATCAATCTTAAGCATTTTTTGATCACTAGGGTGTTTTGTAATGTCATTATCAACTAGAGCTTTTCCTTTAAGTTTCCTTAAATCATTCTTGAGAGCTATAATTACCAAAACTTTTTCCTGAAGACTAGCATTTAAATCAGAAATTTCCACAGACTTTAGATTGACTTGATTAATTAAATCATCACATTGTTCTTTTGATCGAATATGTGCTGGTTTAATTGAGTCATAAAGTTGCTTATAGGTCTGTTTCAAATGCTCATTCTCAGCAATAAGCTTTCTCACCCTATGATCCAATTCAATATTTATAGTTTCAATCTCTTCTAAGTCCTTTTTAATCTTATCCTCATTCGTTTTTCCACTTAGAGATTTAATTCTCTCTTTCATCTTCTTTATCACTGTGTCCTTTTCTTGGGACTGAGCTTTCAATTCATTTAATTCAAATAATTAATCAAAACTTGGAGTACTTTGATTTAAAACAGAATTGTCCCTTTGAAAAATTTCCTGCTTATGTTGAATATCAACTTCTAAAGAGATGCAATGTTTTTCAAAAGTGGTAAAACTTTTGAACAGTTTATTGTAAATCTCTTTTTCAACGAAATCCTTCTTGTTGAGAAGCTCAGTCTCAAGTTTGATACACTTTTTAAATTCATGCACATTCACAGAAGCAATATTCACAGACGAATTCACAAGTATGTTCACAATATCTTTGCTTATTACTTGTTCCAAGAGTCGTTCATTTTCGTTCAAAACTTGATTCATTATAACTTCAAATGTTTTGGATTCTAAACGACGTTGTTCCATTTTATGAAAGACATTTTAGACTTTAGAAAGTTCATCAACCAAATATTGATTGAATGTGTTAAACAAGTCCTTCAGAGCTTTTACAAATAGAATTATTTCATCCCTAAAACAAGCTTTTGTATGTTCGAACCCCCATGAGCCCTCAGTGATAGTTGTGGGTGTGGTTCAAGTTTAAGTTTCTTCAAACTCGTATTCACCATGGAATTATTTCTTTGACAACCACGTCAAAACCAGCAAGATAGTGTTTAAGTTTCTTCAAACTCGTATTCACCATGCTGAATTTAGGAAGTTCTTTTGGAACCTCAACTATAGTGGGTCTTCTAGAAAGATTGGTGTCGGAGAATTTCACAATCTGAGACCAAAAAGGTTTTCAGCAATAATTTAAGTTTGTGGAATAAGTCGTGTTTCAAAATCTTTATACAGTTGGTTAAGAACAGCATAATCGACTGGTGTAGAATTAACTTTCTTTTCTAACATTATAGGATCCTTTTGTGTTAAAAGCATTTTTGAACGACTCTCTTCAGCAAGCATTAAGGTCTCTTCAGAGTCAATAATCACAATGGGATTAGTTTTCTCAATAATATCACCAACATATATCTTTGGTTCCAACTACTGAGCTTTCTTCAGATAGAAAGGATTTTGAAAACCTAGAGCTTGTTTAGTGGTATGATCATAGAAAAACTGAGGTTTCGTCAACATGTGAACAGTTTATGCGGATTGATCTCTTTTAAAAACAATATTATCTAGCTGTTTAATCCTTTTTTCTAAAGCAATCTCTCTATCTATGTTCCTAGATTCTTCTTTCTTAAAATCATCTTTGAGAAAAGAAATTGTTTGCATTAATGATTCTTTTTCTTTTAAATGTTCAGAAAGAGTTTGTTTAAGACGATCAATCTCTATAGACTGTGCACTTGAATCTGAAACGTTATCATTACTCCTTAAATCGACATTTTGTCATTCATTCAACACTATAACTTGTTCCTTATATCTTTCAAGCTCAGCAGTTAACGTATCATTGATATTTTTATTTTCTAGATTTATCTTGGTACAATTAACTACTTGGGATTTTAGTTGTTCAATCATCGATAATATCAATGCATCTTGTTGTTTAAAGGAGTTGGAATTCTGAACAACTGCCTGTTGTGATTCAATCACATACTGAGAATAAAGAATGATATTGCTATCACTGGTTATTTTAGTCTCTAAATGGTTCACCACATTGACTGTTCAGAAGACGGCATCACCTGCACAGCTTGATTAATCATATTATTATTCACATTATCATGATTGTGTAACCTCACAAGAGCATGAATCATAATGTGATAAATTCCTCGCATAAGCAACTTTGGCAGTGTTGAGTTTATCACAATCAGAGTCATATGCATCTAAATCATCAGCTTGATAAGCAGCATTGTGAGTAATGACAGTCTGTATGGCTTGACCTTCTGGAATTCCTGGATCTGCCAATAATGCTAGTTTTTCCTCATGTAGAATTTGACCACTTGCTTGAGCTTGAACCAACAAAACTTATCCATAAACATAATAATCTCGTTTCCGCTTTGGTTTAGTCACTGTTTGGACATGTGGCCCATCCCTTTACAGTTGTAACAATAATAGTCCGTTTTTTCCCAGAATTGCTTTCCACTAGTCTCCTGGAAATGTAAGTCCTTAAAGTACCTGCAGCTACAGAAAAATTACAAGATTGGTCCCTGAGGATCTAACCCGATAACAACCAAAGTCCTAATAAGCCCTCAAATAAGTTGAAGTTTAAAAAGTGCTTTTTAGGAAAAACTCAAAAGAGAAAAGTTGTAGAACAGCTTGAGGAGAACAACTTTAATGAAAAGACTTATATCTAAAAGCCACAAATAAGCTCAATAAGAGCTTATTTATCAGCTGACCTCAGAAAGTGGGGTTTAACCCTTGGTTTTAGAAAATAAGCTATAAAAAACTCAACATTAGTTCAAAATGTAAAAGAAGAGAAGTTATAATGAGCTTGTGATATGCCTAATCTATAAATGAAAAGAAATAAGTGCTTAAACTACTTTTAATCTACTGAAATTGATCATGAACTAAGCAAACTTAGGAAATAAAAACAATAAGCAAAAATCCAATTAAGCTTAAAGGCACAAAAAACAAAACTAGGTTCTAAGCTTCTGAGAACCAATTAAACTACTTATTATCTATCTATATAAGCAATAAAAACTAGAACCTTAAGCTTAATTTCACAATCTAAGAATCTATTTTGGCAAACTGCTGTTTTTTGGCTGTCCAGGTTTTAAGTGACTTTTTAAAAACAAAATAAAGCTAGATTATTAAGCTAAAAATATAAAATGAGTTTTGATTTATGCTAAGCTATATGTCTACTAAAGTTAATCTAAAATTAAGATCCTAAATCCTACAATAGCTAAGCTAATTATAAGCCTAAAGTTCAGCAGTACTAACTAACTTAGTACTGCTGATGCAGTTGCTGGTGCAATTGGTAAACCAAGCACACACTTGTGCAGGTTCTCTAAAGGTTACTACTACTTTCAACACACTTATTGTAAGTGTGCAATCCAAGAACAAGCAAAATCTAAACCCTGTCTTAGCCTCATTCGATTGTGTCCCGCTCACCTATGAAATACAATGAGGACTACTGTGTCTTGTGTCATCTACACACTCAGTCACTCGCTCCTCTGAGTTACACTCACCCCAACTCATAATATTTCAGAGACTGCCGTGCAAGTGCCGTCTCTAATGCCTATTCCATGTGCCATTGTGTCGCCAATAGGCATTCATCTACTCTATCGGGATGATATAATATGAGCTATTAAACCCTAACTTTGTTGGCTTAATTTGGGGCTTAAGTTTCAGCAGTACTAACTAACTTAGTACTGCTGATGCACTTTGCACAAGTGCAAAGTTATAGTGCAGGTTTCCTAAGGGAAATCCTACACTTAGACACACTCCAATAGAGTGTACAAACACAAATCAAGAGATAACCAAGCCTTAAATGGCTTGGTTCAAGATTTCACAATCAAAATTTAAGAGATAAGGTGCCCTGGTGCAGAAACAAGGAATATAAGCTCTAACTTTTTCATTTTCAAAATCTAACTTATAAAAACTCTTTTCCTAATTGTCTTAAAGGTAAACACAAGTGACTCAAGTAATTTGATCAAATTAGTTTGACTTTTGCTGGTCAAACAAGCTTGTGCCAAACACCCCTTATAGACTTTGACAGAAATGATTAAACTAAGATTTATGAATTCTAACTATTAAACCCTTAAAACCAGATATTAACTAGCTTATATCAAACCTATTAAACACAATTTAACAACTAATTAAGCTAGAATCTATGATCTAAGACTATTAACTAATATTTTTGGTTTTTTTAAGCTTTTATGATAAATATATTAAAAACAAAGATCTAAGCTATTTTAATCAAAAACAGACAAGCAACTATGATTATTAAGCTAGTTAAGACACAAATAAGCACTAATAAGCAAATTAAATAAGCAAATAAGCAGATCTAAGTTTAGAAGCTATAAAACTAATATTCAAGGCAAGAAATTAAAGAAAAACTTACAATGCCTCTAGCTAAACAAGAAGAAACCAATACGGCAGCTACAAGCTCCCTAGCTTATTAATAAGCTAGGGTATAAGTCCATAGGGATCCTTCCCTTTTAGATCCCTCTTCCAAAAGCTCAATTCTTCCATTTTAGATCTCCCTTCCATAAGCTTATAAGTCCAAATCCAAAGGTACTTAGAATTTAAGCTGATTTTATAGGTTTAAAATATAATTAGGGCTAATCAAGCTCAAATTAAGAGCTTATAGACTCTTGAGAGCTTATTAGAGCTTATAAGGGCTTATTGAGCTTTAGCTTAATTCTAAATAAGAAAAATGAGAGATTATGAATTAGAGAGATTTTTAGAGATTAAAAATAACTGTATTTCATGAACAAAGTTTTCTTACAATTACTTAAAAGGAAATTTCAATATGAAAACAAATCATTAAGTAGAGAATTAATAATTTAGCTTAAAACTAATATCTTGGGCTACGTGTGTGTGTGTGTGAAGAGTGAGGCTCTATTTATAGCCGTTTGGTAAAGCTTCCAGACCCTTGCCTTGCTCTACACTCCTTCTAATCTCATCCCTTCATTTCCTTCATTGATTGGATCACAAATATTGGCCATTGGATTGAATGCACACTCACACGGATTGCCAAGCTGTCATTCTTTGATGTGACAGCTTGTGCTAGTTGTGTGAGTGTGTTTAGTGCAAAACCCACGCTTCTTTGTGCTTTCACCATTGCTGACGTGGTTTATGCTAGAGAGTAATCTAGTGATTGCCTCTTGAGTTACTGATTTAGCCCTGCCATTGCATTATAGACTCCATGAATTGACTTTCTTGACCCTCAATTCCAAAAAGCCCTTTGATTTTGACTGTTAGGTAAAGATGGGACGACGGGTGAATAGTAAATGGGATTCGCGTCATTTTTATGACAGTTAAAACTGTTATAGTTTGAAGAATTTGCAATTCTAGCCCTTCTCTTCCTTTTCTTCTTTTCTCGTTTATAAAAGGTTTGGGAAATTGCAAGTTTGGTCCCTGGAGTTTATATTAAAGGGAAATGGGCTAGGGTTTGGGCTTAAGGATCCGGGTGAGGCCTATTTGGGTCCAAGGACTATTTTTGGATTTTTCTGAAAGTTGGAGGACTAAAGTGGAATATTTTTGGGTTTTGTCTTTTATGAGTTGACTTTGTTTGACCACTTTGACTGGATTTGACTCCGGGTTTGATGTTTCTGGCTTCGGCTTTGAATCCTTGGCTTCTTTTTGTACTCTTCTGATTCTGTGTGCTCGGGCTTGCCCGTTTTTTGACTGTTTTCTTGTGATTTTTGATTATCCATACCTGAATTAACAAAACTCAATAACAAGCTTATTTTTGCCATCTTTGGTCTGTTTGGGTTTGATTTGGTTTTTTTTTAGGTTCAGAAACGGATAATGTGTATTCTACACTTATCAAAAATTCCCAAACTAATTGATTGTGTGTCCTTCCGCAATATTCATGCCTTTAACCACTACTCAAAAAATTCCCCACACTAAACTTTGAAAATGTAGCAATGGATTTTTCTTGTGAGAGACAGAGATCACTAGTTATATAACACCCGACTTTCATATATTTCAAAGATTTTTCTCGCTTTTTATTGATTTTTCTTGTATATTAACTACTCTAACTACAACTTATTTGTGTTGACATAATGTATTGTTTTCATTACCTCATTGGTAACTTTTAGGATCATAGAATAAAAAGCACAATTAAGTGTCTAAAAGATAACTTCATCATCACGATTTATCGACTTTTCCAATGCTAAGCTTATATCTCTCTCTCAAGATCACTGCTAATTACGAACTAAGATGCTAAGACTACTTATAATTACAACTTGTGAATTCCTCTTCCCGACATAAATCATATATTTAGGTGTGTGTGTTCAAATTAATTTAAACCATTAAATCCACATATTTAGATAGATGAAATCCGACCAAGCTTTACACATGGGCCTTTTGGGCTAATATGTTAATCACTTAGCAAGATCACATCTCAAAGCAAACAAAAACCTCCTTAGCTAAGACATCGTTGGTTCACTTATCCCATAAATGACTTTCTTCTCTAGCAATCCCACCGTCATCGGGTAAGTGCTAAGGCTTTTGACACCCCATCTGGAGAATACTAACCAAAACGCATGAACTTCCGATGAAAAAGCCTTGTAGACTTTTGCAAACCTTAGCTCAAAAGAATACCTTGGTTTTAGAAAATGAAACTTTTACTATTTATTTTCTAACTTGCAACATTATTATTTACTATTTACATTATTAGGCTAGGAATTGGTATCACTTTTCTTTCGACGACACATCGGCCACGCCTCCTGATAGTGCTGTGTTACTTATATTGTATTCCAGAACCCTATACATCTATCCTATCCTTTCTTGTCGCGCAATTCACGCACTCGGGAGCGAACCGACAAATGCCCATGTACTTTATTGCGATGGAGTTTGTATATTATTTATTAACACTTAAGGATTTATAACTTGCATCCTTTTTATTCACCAACTAATTTTATAGATTTTTTTTTAATTACACTAATTAATTTAATTAACACATTATTTTTGCAAATAGAAAAAATTTCATTTTAGAAATCCAAAGTATAAACTTGAACTAAAATTCTTATTTACAAATGATGTCGATTTCATCGATAAAGCTTTTTCTCTAAATATGTTGATTAGACTTTTAAGAGTAAAACTCTAATTTGTAAAAATTAAAGAGAACACGTATAATTAGTCATTTTAAGAACTCCGGGGAAGAAAAACCACAAGTTATTCTTATAAGCCTTTAAGTTTTCCAAATAAACTTTGTTTAGCATCCTAATTCGTAAACAACACTATCATTTCTTATTCTTTGCAAAAGAAATTCGCAAATACTTAGCCTATATAAAATCCAACTCGGCATATTTAAAATCTACTTGAGATTAACACAAGTTTTCATTTGCTAATGATTTCAAGTCTAGCATGTTTAAAATCTACATGAGACTAGCACAAACTATCATCATTAATTGTTAAGGGAGAAAGCTAGAACTCTACACGTACGATCGGGTCAAAAATTACTTCTTATTCTTACCAACGGAAAACCTACATTTTTGTTCTTAATATTATATATATATATATATTATATTATATATATATATATATATATATATATATATATATATATATATATATATATATATATATATATATATATATATATAGTGAGACTTTCTTTTCAGAACCATTCTTAGTGCGAGAACTGACAGAACTACCAAAAACATGCATGCACGCCTTCAATAATTGTATTTTTTCAATTCGTTTTAAAAAAGCAAATAAATACATATATGTTTTAAAAAAAATAGTTGTTCTAAATAATTTGAAAAGAAAATGGAAATGCAAAATTTTTCTTTGGAGGTGTGCATGTATGTTTTTATAAGGCGTGCAACAACAATATTGCGGTCGTGTGTAAGATTTTTGTGAAAGAAGAGGAAGAGTTCATGATGATACTGAAGAACATAGGTGGATTATTACGATTATTGATGATTTTTATTTATTTTTTTTATTTTTAAAAGGGCGTGCATGTATGTTTTTGTTGGTTTATGATTTTTTTATAGTCAGTTCTCGCATTTAAGAATGGTTCTGAAAGAAGTCCCCCATATATATATTATATATTTATATATATATATATATATATATATATATATATATATATATATATATATATTTTTATATAAAACAAATTTAAATTTTTTTGCTATTTTTGTGGATAACCGGGTCGTGAGAACAAAACAATAAGCAAGCAACATCAAAATCGATAGATTTCCCTTCCCAAACCTAAAACGAAACATTGTCCTCATGTTTAATAGTGGGTCTCTACGAAAATATAAGACGTTTATGATGTATGCAAAGATAAACGTTAATCAGATAATGATGAAAGGATATAGATCTCCCAAACTAATTTCTCTCAAAGGGTTAGGTAGCTCGAATAGAACGGGACAAATCAACCGGACACGAGAGGCTTCAGAAATTGTTGGTTCGATCCTACAAAAATCACAACAAACAAGCAACAAACATCGAGAAATCGGAAAGAGAACAAGCCTCTCTCAACACAACACATTAGATAAGAAAATAGAAAGAAGATAGAGAAGATAAGCATGGGGTGAACTCCCACGAAGCGGCTTGTTTTTTATCACCGAGTCGCAAGCTCGACTCGATCCCTGAATTTAGTTGTCCTTAGGGAAAGTCTGGAGGTCCGGGATAACCAATGGTGGTGTATCCCCTCCATAATAGTGCTTAAGACGGTGGCAATTGACTTTGAAATTCGAACCATCGGCATGAGACAACTTGGCAGTGCCATAAGGATAAACTTCGGTGATTGTGAAAGGTCCGGACCATCGGGATTTGAGCTTTCTGGAGAAAATCTTTAATCGGGAGTTGAAAAGCAAGACTTGATCACCAACATTGAAGATTCGGTTCTTTATCTTGGAATCGTGTAGTTTCTTTGTCTTCTCCTTGTAGATTAGCGAATTCTCATAAGCTTGATCACGAAAAGCTCAGAGCGCTGCTTAGGTTTTTTTTTTTTCAATTGAGTTGGAGCTTTCGATGAGCGCCGCGGTCTTGAATCGAAGTTGGCATGCTAAGGGCAATAAGCCTTGTGTTCTAATTCAACTGGTAAGTGACACGCTTTTCCATATACTAACTTGTACGGAGTGCATCTAATTGGAGTTTTGTAAGCGGTCCTAAAAGCCCATAATGCATTATCTAACTTGTCTGACCATGAGGCACAGTTTTCTCCTACCGTCCTCTCTAAAATTCTTTTGAGACCTCGATTCATGACTTCAACTTGACCACTCGTTTGAGGGTGGTAAGAAGTCGAAAGACGATGGGTGACACCATATTTTGACATGACTTTAGCAAACTTATCGTTACAAAAATGGGTCCCTCGATCGCTTATGATTGCTCTCGGAGCACCGAATCGGGAGAAAAGGGATTTTAAAAACTTAACAACTACTCGAGCATCGTTGGTGGGGAGCGCTTTCGCTTCAACCCATTTGGATAGATAATCGACGGCTACCAGAATATATTTGTTTCCTCTAGACGATGGGAAAGGTCCCATAAAATCAATACCCCATACATCGAAAATTTCACAAACTTGGATAGCATTTTGAGGCATCTCATCACGTTGAGAGATTTTGCCTTGTCTTTGACATGGCAATCACAAGATTTGATTACACAATTCATAGGCATAACTTATAAATTGTAGGCAAAAAAGAATCCGGAGTCTAAATTACTTCCGAGCTGTGATGTTGGCACTGTGATGGCCCCCGGTGGGTCCTTCATGGCAAGCCTTGAGGATTTCAAGAGCTTCTTGGCCAAATACACATCTACGGATGATTTGGTCCGCACATGTACGAAAGAGATAGGGATCATCCCAAAAGTAATGCTTCACGTCTTTGAAAAACTTTTTCTTTTGTTGACTCGTCATTCCTTTGACTAGAAAATTCCCTGCGTGGTAGTTTGCTAAGTCGGCGAACCACGGGGTATTTTGGTCATCATGAGATTTCACAGCATTTAAAGTTTCAAGAGGGAAAGTCTCGGTAATCACTTTTGGATCAAAAACATTTTCATAAGGGTTTTCAAGACGAGAGAGGTGATCTGTTGCATAGTTTTCAGCTCCCTTGGTATCAATTACTAAAAAATCGAATTCTTGAAGAAGTAAGATCCATCTAAGCAATCTTGCGTTTTGGGTCTTTCTTGTTGACAAAAGGTATTTCAAAGCGGAGTGGTCCGTTGTAAACAAACTCTTGTTTCATGATTAGATATGATCGAAACTTCTCAAAAGCGTAAACAACTGTAAGCATCTCTTTTTCCGTTGTTGTGTAGTTTGTTTCTGCTTCGGTCATGGTCTTGTTGGCGTAATGAATTGGTCAGAAATGCTTCTCAATTCTTTGCCTTAAGACCGCACCTATTGCATAATCACTTGCATCGCACATGATTTCAAAAGGTTGGTCCCAATTCGGAGCAATGAGAATTGGAGCTTCGGTTAACTTCTTTTTCAATGTTTGAAAGGCAAGAATGCAATCTTCCGAGAAAATGAAAGGAGTGTTCTTTTCTAAGAGATGGGTCATGGGTCGAGAGATTTTGGAAAAGTCTTTGATAAATCTTCGATAGAATCCAGCATGCCCGAGAAAACTTCGAATTCCCTTAACGGTCGTTGGGTGAGGAAGCTTAGAAATTACATCAACTTTGGCCTTATCGACTTCAATTCCTTTTCTAGAGATCTTATGTCCTAAAACAATGCCTTCTTTAACCATGAAATGGCTCTTTTCCCAATTTAGTGCTAATTTGGTGTCTTCACACCGTTTGAGCATTTTGTCTAAATTGGCAAGACACAAGGAAAAAGAATCTCCAAAAACTGAAAAATCGTCCATAAAGACTTCCATTGTTTTTTCTATCATGTCGTGAAAAAAATGGGCTCCTACAAGTTGATAAAGTTAGGGTGGCATTGCACAAACCGAATGATACGACGGACGCAAATGTTCGTATGGGCACGTGAAAGTAGTTTTCTCTTGATCTTTAGGATCAATTGGGATTTGAAAATACCCTGAAAAACCATCTAAGAAACAATAAAATTCGTTGCCGGCTAATCGCTCTAACATTTGGTCCATGAATGGTAACGGAAAATGGTCTTTACAAGTTGCTTCGTTTAACTTTCGATAGTCGATGCAAACTCTCCATCCCGTGACTAATCTTGTAGGCACCAATTCATTTTCTTCGTTCTTGACAACGGTCATACCACCTTTTTTAGGAACACAATGGACCGGACTAACCCATGGACTATCCAAGATCGGATAAATCAATCCCGCGTCAAGAAGTTTTTCTACTTCTTTCTTGATGACGTCGTGGATTTTAGGGTTAACCCTCCTTTGATGTTGGACTGAAGGTTCGTAATCATCTTCTAAAAGGATTTTATGAGAGCAAAACTCTGGATCTATGCCTCGGATATCAGAAAGTTTCCAAGCAATTGCTTGTTTTTGGTTTTTCAGAACGTTAATGAGTGAGGTCTTTTCATCTTGGCTCAAATCTTTTGAAATTATGACTGGAAGCTTGTTATTTTCCTCTAAAAATGCATACTCGAGATGCGGAGGTAACTCTTTAAGTTCGACTTCGGGAATTTCATCTTTTGGTTCGAGTGAAGACTTCTTTGGTTCAACAACTTTAAGATCTTTTTGAATTCCGGGGTAGTAATCTCCTTGGTCTGGTGAAGGTAATGGATCACTGTTGAGAAGTGCATCAAGAATGAGAATGTCACCCTCGGGATCATAGTACGTAGCATTGAAAACTGGTGAAACTGGTTCATCATCGATTGCTATAAAAGCATCGGCTCTTCAAGAGTACGAATCCGCTTTCATCAAAAGGAGTAAGTGTTGGAGATGAAGTGGAAACAATCGGATCGTAGTACGGAGAAGGATTGTTGTAAGCAACGGAATCGGAAAATCCAAGTACTTCTTGTGAATAAATTTCACAAGCAGCATCGATTAGATCAACCTTCTTCAACGATTCGAGATTGTTGTATGAAATGGAAGGTGCATCACCACATTTAAGGGTTAACGATTGATCATCATTCCTAAGAGTAATCTCTCCTTCGTAAACATCGATTAAAGCATGAGCCGTCCTAAGAAAAGGTCGCCCGAGTATTAACGGTACTCGAGGATCGGCTATAAAATCAAGCACAACAAAATCGGCGAGAAAGTAAAACTTCCCTACTTTGACAAAAACATTTTCCGGCAATCACGGCTTGGTTTTGGACAATTGTACGATCGGCTAATTCTACACCATTTTTGTTTCTGTTGGGCCTAGGGTGTTAAGCTTTTTCCAAATGGATAAAGGAGATTGATACTAGCACCTAAATCGGCAAGGGCTAAGTAACTATCGAACTCCGAAAAATCACATGGAATGAGAAATCGACCGGGGTCACCTAGCTTTTCTGGAAGCTTTTTTAGGACAACCGCACTACAATTTTCATTCAACGGTGTTTTGGTTAACTCAATTAACTTGTCTTTGTTATTAAGCATCTTTTTAAACATTGACGCAAACTTTGGCATATGGATGAGAGCATCCGCAAAACTAATCTCAAAATGAAGGTTTCGAAAGATTTCCATAAACTTTGAAGAATGAATGTCATCTTTTTCACGATTCTTTTGTTTGTTGAGTATCGGGACGGGTAAGGTAATTGTTTAGGCTTGTTAGCAACGTAAAGAAGGTTCTTCGATTGTTTCTTTATCTTTGGCTTTGTTCTTGGGACCAATGGAGGAATATGTTGGATGTCTTCGGTGCTCGGTAGCTCCGTATCCTTTGTCACCTCACTTTCCTTTTCCACCACCGACGGTGGAATCGGAGGTCCATCGTATGCAACACCACTACGAGTCGTAATTGCCTTGGCTTCGTTCCTAGGATTTGGGATGGTATCGCTTGGTAAAGTACTTTGAACTTGAAGGTTGGTTCGGTGTGATAGCTTTGCATTGAAACTGAGCATCATTTCTGAAAAATCATCTGTTTCCCATTTTGAGAATATGTAAATCTCTTTGAAAATACATTTTTGGTTTCTGTGAAAATTATCCAACTTCATTGCAAGTTATTCTTGTTCGCATCATTTGCTTTAGCATACTTTCAAATCCGTTTTTGACACTCCTTTAATTTGTGAATCGGGAAGGAAAAGGCTGAATTAACCAAAGGTTGATTTGTTGGTGGTTGGTATGGTGGTGCTTGGTAAACTTGATTTTGGTTGTTTTGACGGTTTTGGTTAAAATTTCCTCCACGGTTTTGGTTGAAATTAGAATTGGTTCCTTGATATCGGTTTTGGTTTCCTTGGTTGCTTTGAACATTCGGTTGATTGAAACCCGGTGGTCTCATTTGACTTGCCAAATTGGAAGGTTGGTTTCTTTGGAGAAAATTACCAACAGCTGCGGTTTGTTGAAATTGTTGGATGTTGTCATGAAAAACGGGAAAATCGTTTCCACCTCGAGTTAACGGACAATGGTTAAAATTATGATTCGATCCACATGTAACACATACTTCCTCAACCGCTTTGACGGGTGCGGGAGTAGTAACAACTAAAGCTTTCATTTCATTCATCATTTGTTTCATCTTAATAGTCATCTTATCCTCAAGAGAAGCGGCTATTTGTTGCATATCGAAAGAATTATTAGAAGGTGAAGAAGTAGAAAGAGGAGCATCCGTACTTACTCTTGAATCACTAGCACGACTCCTTGAGTAACGAACTTTTGACTTGCTTTCAATAATCGCTAAACCTTCTTGAGGCATTTTGTCTAAGAAATTGCCACCCGCGGCGGAATCTAAGGCATCTTGATCGTTGGAATTCAAAGAATTGTAAAAAGTATCGAGTTGGTGTAGTTCCGAGAAGCCATGGTGAGGACATTGACGAAGGAGTCCTTTAAAACGTTCCCATGCTTCATTGAAGGTTTCGTTTGGTTCTTGGAAAAAATTGGTGATTTTGTTTCGGAGGTAAGTTGTTTTTTATGGTGGGAAGAATTGGTTTATGAATTTTGAAACAAGGTCGTCCCATGTGAGAATTGATCTAGGAGGTTCCTTGTCTAACCAATCTCGGGCTTCACCGTCTAGAGAAAAAGGAAAAAGCAAAAGCTTAATCGAAGTGTTCGGAACTTCGGGATGTCTAAACGTTGAAGTGACTTTGTTGAAAAATCGAAGGTGATTGTGAGGGTCTTGTCTACCCGTAAACTTATTGCTTTGCACAAGATTGATTAAAGGTTGTTTAAGCTCGAAATTGTTAGCATTGATCGGTGGAACAACTATAGCATCTTCATACCCCTCGATGGGAGCTTGTAACATTTGGGCCATGGTACGATTGTCGGCCATTGGAACAATGTTTTGATCGACAATTGGTTCTTCTAAATCAAAATTTTCAACAACAACCGGAAGAGTTTGTTGTTGACGACGTCTTCGAGATTGCGAACGAGTGCGCATAAAAAGAAAAAACTAAAAATCAAAAAGCAAGACTTTACTCTAATTTTTTTCTTTTTATATTTTTTTTACAATGAATTTTAACGGTTACACGGAAGAAACTTAAACCAAATAATCAACTACTTCACGGTAGCTCTTGAAAATTGCTTTTCAAGGTGAGCCGTACTTCGTAGAGACACAAATGGCAAGTGTTAAATCTTTGATTACGATTTGGGAACCAACAAGTTCACCAGAATTGATTATGATAACACCTCCGTTGAGAATGTTATATTTTGGTATTTTTACCAATTGGTGACTTTTATTTCTTAATTAAAAAGGAAGATTTTTTATATTTTTGATTTTTCTATTTTTTTTATCTTTTACTTATACTAAAAAGAAAAGGAAAATATTTTTTACTTTTTATATTTTATAATTTTTTGGATTTTTGAATTATAAAACAAGAATGAAACTTTCGAGGGTGAAAGGATCTTCAAACCAAATCAACAAACACAAAACGAAGAATCTTAATCAACTAGTACCCGGCACGGCGCCAAAACTTGATGAGGTAGTTTATATATTTACCATAATATATATAATATAATATATAATACGTATATTAAACCGGACAAATATGATCACCCGGGTCGTTTCCCCAATGACTAGTGAAATTGAAACCTCGTTTAAGCTTGGATCCTGATTTGAATGAGCAAATTGATGATTTGATTATCTAAAGCAACAATTAAAATGGACAATTTAAAATAATTAAACTAATACGAATGAAACAAATAAAACGTGACAATTAAGCAAGTAAGCTAAATTTTACCCCTAAAAATGTAAACTAAATTTCTAAACCTAAGATAGGACAAAAGGAAATTTTAGGAAAAAGAAAAAAAAAATTGATTATTTTTGAATTTAATATGAATTAAAAACTAACTTAACCTAATTAAATCTTAAAAAATAGCAAATTAAGTACTAAAAATTGGGAAAAATAATTTTTAAGCTTAGAAAAGTCTAAAATATTATAAAAGCAAAGAAAACTATTTTTAACTATTTTTATTATTAAATTCCTATTTTTAAAATTAAAAATTAAGGCTTAAAAATGAAAATTAAATTCTAAAAGTGGTGAAAATGATTTTACTGAATGTAAACCTTAAGCTATTTTTTATAAAACTAAAAACTATTTTTTTGTATTTTTCTGAAACTTTTTTCTATTTTTTATTGATTTTTTAAGATTTTAACTTTCGAAAATTGATTAAAAATAAAGTTTAAGCTGGAAAAATCTAAAAAATTCAGGGTAAATCTTAAACTCTAGCAGGAACACAAGAAAAATAAGAAAAACCAAATTGCTAAATGAATAAGCCCTCAAATGAGCTTAAAAGGCTACGGCTTATTTATAAAAAGGAAAATGAAAACGTGTACTAGTATTAAATGTGGGGAATAGATACTGGATGAGCTATTGAAGCAAATGGTTAACACGTTGGGACTATAACTGAGAGGTCGTGGGTTCGAAGGTGGGCAACCCCAACTTTTTGCAATTTTTTTATTTTTGACTTTTATGGTAAACTAAATACTAAGATTTATAGAGGACACGAAAATAAGCTATATTAATAAAAGGGACTTAAGCTAAAACTAACTAATAAGCTCTAAAACAGCTTATCAAAGCTGCTGTCACAGAAAGTGGGCTTTTGCTCTTAGTTTTACTTATAAGCTTGTAAAAAGCTCAAAATAAGTTCAAACTAAAAAAAGAAAAGTGTTCTAGAAAGCTTATAAGTTGCTTAATCTAAGAATGAAAAGAATCCTAAGCTAGAAACACTTAAAGTTAGCTAAAATTGAAGGTGAAAATGCTAAACTTAAGAAATTTAGGCAAAAAGCACAAATCCATATAAGCTCAAAAGTTCATTAAGCTATTTCTGATTAAGAGCTTTTACAAACTAGCTTAAATACTTATTGACTATATAACTAAATCATTAAATCAACTTTTTAAGACTATAAATCAAAATTTTAAGCACTAATCCTAATCCTACTATTTTTGGCTTTTTAAGTTTTTGAGTGACTTTTGACAGCAAAATTAAGCTAGGAAAATAAGCTAGAAAATAAGATTTAAGACTTAATCTATATTAAGCTACAACTAATCTAAATCCTACTTGAATCTTAGAGCCTAAAACCTATGAGTACCTAGTTAAAATCTAAGCTAAAAGTGACAGCAGTACTAACTATTTGTTAGTACTGATGCACTTGGCACAAGTGCAAACCAAGTAGTGCAGGTTACCTAAGGGTAAACCTGCACTTAAATACACTCAAATAGAGTGTACAAATAAAATGCAAGCAAGATCTAAGCCTTGGAGGGCTTAGATCAATTTTCACAAGCTTAAAGTACAAGAAAAAAAATGCCCTGGTGCTGGCACACTTATATTAAGCTCAAATTCTCTAAATTTCCAAAACTAACTTATGAAAACTCATTTCCTATTGTTTTTAACTAAAACCAAAACTGTCTCAAAAAGGTTTGCACAAAACTTTTGACTTTTGATAGTCAAAGTGGCTTATGCCAAACACCCCTTTACCATTTTGACAGAATTGACTTTAAACTAAAATTGCAAATCTAACTAATAAGCACTAACTACCAGATTATTTTTAGCTTATAACAAATAACAAACCTAATTAACTCTAATTAACAACTAATTAAGCAATAATCTAAGATTTAAACTAATTTTCTACTATTTTTGGTTTTTTAAGACTTATATGACAAATTATATAAGAACTATAATAAATCGTGATACTGATAAAACAAAAACAATGAACATTATGTGACTATTAAGCTATATGATCCACAAATAAGTACTAATAAGCTATCTTAATAAGCAAATAAGCAGATCTAGGATATAAAGCAATAAAACAACTATCTAAGCTAAAAAAGCAAGGAAAATAAAGAGACTTACTTATTTCTCTAGCTAAACAAGAGGTCCTATTGAAAGGTAGCTACAAGCTTCTTAGCTTATTAATAAGCTAAGGTATAAGTCCTTAGGGATCCTTCCCTTTTAGATCCCCCTTCCAAAGGCTTTTAAACTCAAATGCATAGGTAAGTAAGCTAGTTTTATGATTTAGGTAGATTAGTACTGAATTAAGCTCAATTATGAGCTTATAGACTCATAAAAGCTAAACATGGCTTATTATGACTATCTGAGACAGATTGAGCTTTTGAGTAGAAGGCTTTGAGAGAATTTAAAAGGTAAACATAGGATTTATTTAACAAAATTCATTCATTTCATTACATAAAAGAAGATTACAATAAAGAAAATTACAATAAGCAATTTTTAACCTAAATTATTAAAAACTAGAAAAAGGAAAAATAAGGTAAAAAGGATATTGTGCGTGTGTGAGCTGAGGCCTTTTTATAGGCTGCCAAAGAAGCTTCTAGGACTCCTGAATCCATCTCCTAGCCTTTAATCCGCACCCTTGATTCTTTTAATCATTACCAAGTGATTTGGAGCCTTTTTTTTGATCATTTGTGTGTAATCTAAGGATCGCCAGCGAGTGACATTCCTATATAAAGTGACATTGTTCTATGTTTGTTGAAGAAGTTTTACAAAATCCACCACTAAGTGTGCTTTTCAAACATTGCAGACAGTGTGACCTGAGTGTGATGACTAAAGTAATCCCATAGATATGACTGAAATGACCCTCTATCTTGCTAACGAGCTCTGAATTGACAAATGGACCCTTCAAATTTGCTTGCCTATGTTTTACCCTGATAAGAGTAAGAGTAAATGAACGTGACATTAATAGTAAATTGGTTGCTTGGCGCCCTTGTTTATAACGAATTGGGTTAAATCAGTTTTTACTTTGGCATTGGTCACTTCTAGCACCCTAACTCTTTTTCTTTTACACCCTTCTAATTTATAAAATAAACTTTATATATTAGAAGTATTTTATAACTTGTTTTTATAAAATCTCTTTTATAACGCGTTTAATTAACGTATAACTTGTAAACTACGTATCTTTTTCGTTATTAATCCGTTTTTTAAGGTTCTTACCTTTTTGGAATCTAATGAGACGTACTATTTTATAAAAATATAAAATGAACAGGTCATGTGTTGAATTAAAACATAAAGTTTGGAGGTTTGTGTTAAAAACATGTTTTAAACTTGATTTTGTACTTTTTAGCTTAACCATCTTCTAACAAATCCATTACACCACTCATTATCACATGTATTACATTACTAGGGTCCCTAAGTCCATCATTGTCCAAGAAATGTCTAAGTTAACAAGATCACAAGTTCACATATTCATTTGCTCATGATATGTATAAGTAACTTTTTATAACACTAGTTTATATATATACTTTTTATACATAAACCATAATGATACAACACTTATACTTCCATTATAACATGATATTACCAATAACATAAAATATGAAAAAGTGTACAAAACAATGATCACAACTAAAAATCCACTTTACATGTTCAAAAGTATCCTAAATGGTGATTTTGCTAAATAGAACATATATACACATAAAATGATAAATGTAAAGACATAAAGGGTTTTAGATGACCTTAATATGATGTAATATGATGAACCACAATATCTAAACCCTAGTTTAGATGATAAACCAAAGCTTGCACAACTTGAAAACCCTAATTCCAATTAGAAACCCTAATCTTGCTTTTCTTGCTTCAATACTTGTAAATGCTTAACCAAGCCTTGCAAACAACTTAAAACATCTTAGATATGATGTAGGTATGTGTGTAAATGTTGTAATAAAATTTTGTATTGATGGTTTGTATGGGGGTTTTTGAGCCGTGGGTAAATAAGGAGCAAAATAGAGGATTTTATGTCTTTCGCTTGAAGAAATGTTACATGTATGTGTTACTTACACTTGCTAAAGCATTATATACCCTAAGACTAGTCCAAGGAACACTTAGAGTAATTTAAGGAAGTCTTTGGTCAAGGTAATAAGAAAATGGGTAGATGTTCCCTAATAGTTGAGAACATCCCATGATAATAAGGAAATGTGTTTTCTATAATATTTCATGGCATCTTTGTGTCCAAATCCGGCCATATATGCATATGTATGATATATTTTTGTGATTTTTGATTATTGGGTATAAAAGTAGGTATTCGTTGAAGTGTTAGGGAAATAAAAATAAACAAAAAAGGGGGGTTTTTTTTTGGTGGTTCCGGGTATGCCTAAACGTATTTTATCGTGAAACGTAAACAATTTACGTAACCAATAAAAATAAAATGAACAAAGTTAATAATTATCCTCAAAATAATTACTTAACACTTGCTTGATGTAAACATTTAATTGTTTGATGCCCGTTTACATTAAATGATCATTTTTAGCTTACGCGATTTAACTTAACGATTATGATTTAAAGCAAACGCGTACAATACTAAAAATACATAGTGAATTTATTGACGTCGTAAATGACCCTAAAACACGGGGTGTTATAGTCTTCCCCCGTTAAATGAGCCTTGTCCTCAAGGCTTAAGACGCGGCACTTGACGACGGTGCGGTCTTTGTGAAGAGGTGTGGATATTTCTTCCTGAATTGATCTTCGCGTTCCCATGTGAACTCAGGACCTCTCCTGGAGTTCCATTGAACCTTGATTATTGGAATGCAGCTTGGCTTCAACCGTTTAACTTCACGGTCCATGATTTCTACCGGCTCCTCGACAAATTGAAGCTTGTCATCAAAGTGAAGTCCATCCAACGGAACGGCTAACGGTTCGTCGGCATAGCACTTTTTCAAGTTGGTTACATGAAATGTATTGTGAACCCTGCTCAGCTCTTTTGGAAGCTCAAGCTTGTAAGCAACCTCTCCAACCTTTTCTAACACCTTGAAAGGTCCAACATACCTAGGGTTTAACTTCCCCCGTTTGTCAAAATGTACGACCCATTTCCAAGGCAAAACTTTAAGCATAACTTTATCCCCAACCTGAAATTCCATCGGTTTACGCTTTAGATCCGCGTAACTCTTTTGTCGATCGCGAGCAGCTTGCATTCTCTGCTTGATTTGAATGATCTTCTCAGTTGTTTCTTGCACTATTTTTGGACCAGTGAGTTGAACTTCTCCAACCTTGGCCCAACAAATAGGTGAACGACACTTTCGACCGTAAAGTGCTTCAAATGGTGCAGCCTTGATGCTAGCGTGATAGCTATTGTTATATGAGAACTCGACTAATGGCAAATGGTTAACCCAACCATTTCTAAAGTCGATTGCACACGCACGCAACATATCCTCGAGAGTTTGAATAGTCTTCTCGCTTTTCCCGTCTGTTTGTGGATGGTACGCAGTACTCATATCCAGACTAGTACCCAAAGCATTCTGAAGTGACCTCCAGAAATTTGATGCGAACCTAGGGTCACGATCACAAATAATCGAGAGAGGTATTCCATGCCTCGTGACCACCTCCTTTAGGTACATTCTTGCAAGTTTATCCATCGGATCAGTCTCTCTTATTGGTACAAAGATTGCGGACTTAGTGAGTCGGTCAACAATCACCCAAATGGTGTCGTAGCCTTGTGACGACTTAGGAAGCTTCATGACAAAATCCATAGTGATGTTGTCCCACTTCCTTTGGTATATCGATGGCGACTAACAGTCCTGAATGGCCTTTGAGGTTCTTGTCATGACCTTTGAACAAGTCAAACATTTGCTAACTTTAGGGGTGGCGATGTTTTCCTTCATATTGGGCCACCTTTATAAGCGTTTTCATGTCTTGGTTACTCTTTTCAGAACCCGGATGGTAGATTACTTTGACTTATGGGGAATCGTGCATGATCTAGTCCTAATCCACCATAGCCATGACAACAAACTCTGCCGTTTAGAATAGAGTTCCATCCACTTGGGGTTTCCAACTTTTCCGTTCACTAAGCTTCTCCGGGATCTTTAGAATTTTCATAGTAACATACCTCAAATCTTCGTGCTTGTGTTCTCTGGTTTTCGTGCTTCAGTTTGAGCATCCAAAATTTGTTTTGGGAAGATTCAAACCTATAGTCTGACTAAGGCTCGAACCTTAATAGTGGCTCTCGTTTACTTCTGCTAAGGCATCAGCGACAACATTTGATTTCCCTGGGTGTTATCGATCTCACCAATCGTAATCATAAGGAAATTTAACAACAACGCTACCTCATATTAAGCTCCTTTGATTTAGATTGTGTTGTAGTATATTGTGATCTTAGCACACTGTACACTTGGTTCCGTTACAAATATGTCTCCAAAGTTTTAGAGAAATACACTATCGCTTCCAAGTTTAAATCATGAGTCGTATAGTTACTTTAGCATGAATTTACAGTTGGGCGTGATGAATTAGCAATCACCTTCTCCTTTTCTTAAAACTAACACGTCGCCCATACCTTTGATCGAAGCATGCTGTTAATACGATAAATCTTTGCTTCTTTCGGTAAAGCCAGAATTGGTGCATACACAAATTCTGCTTGATCATTGGAAACGCAGTTTCTTGTTTGTCACCCACTCAATACTTGTCCTTTTTCTGAGATTTGTTGGTCATTGGTTGGGCGATCTTCGAAAACCCTTCAATGAATCTTCGATAATACCCAACAAGACCTAAAAAATTAACAGAATCTACCGTTGGTTGATTAGGAGGAAGCACCAATCTTTAATGGATTCAATCTTGGCGGGATCCACGTGAATGCCTTTACTATCAATCACGTGACCGAGGAACTGTACTTTAGGAATCCAAAATTCACACTTGGAAAATTTGGCATACAACTCCTCTTTCTTAAGCAACTCTAAGATTAACTTAAGGTGCTCTTCGTGTTCTTGCTTGTTCTTTGAATATATTAGAATATCGTCAATAAAGACAATCATGAATTTATCCAGATATGGTTTGCACACCCGATTCATAAGGTCCATGAATACGGCAGGTGCGTTTGTCAAACCAAATGGCATAACTTGAAATTCATAATGGCCGTAACGAGTTCTGAAAGCGGTCTTTGGAATGTCTTCTTCTCGAACCCTCAGTTGGTGATAACCTGACCTTAGGTCGATCTTCGAGTAGACACTCGACCCTTGAAGCTGATCAAATAAATCATCAATTCTTGGGAGCGGATAACGGTTCTTCACCGTTAGTTTATTCAATTCCCGGTAATCAATGCACATTCGAAACGATCCGTCCTTCTTCTTGACAAACAAGACCGGAGCTCCCCAGGGTGAGGAACTTGGTCTTATAAAGCCTTTGTCGGACAGCTCTTTCAGTTGCTCCGACAACTCTTTCATTTCGGAAGGCGCCAATCGATAAGGTGCCCGTGCTACAGGTGCAGCACCAGGTACCAAATCAATTTGAAATTCCACTTGTCGAGTCGGAGGAAGACCCGGCAAGTCCTCAGGAAATACTTTAGGAAAATCTCGAACGATTGGCACGTCCTCAAGTCGCTTCTCCTTTGACTTGTCTTTTGTCTCCTTTGTAGTAACGTTTGCCAAAAATACTAGACATCCTTTTAGCATGTATTCTTGTGTTTTGGTGTACGAGATAATGTGCAGACGAGCCTCGTGTCCCTGTTTGCTTTTGTCACCGTGAACAACTAATGTTTCATTTCCCCAAGGGATACGAACGATCTTCTCGGCACACACAATGATTGCTTGATACATTACCAACCAATCCATACCAATTATAGCGTCGAAACTACCAAGTTCTATGGGCATTACGTCTATATTGAATGGGTGGTTTAAGAGGTTTAATGTACAACCCCTAAGGATAGTGTTTAACCCAATTATTCTCTCGTCGGCTAGTTCAACGTCATAATAGTGATCTAGGGCAGTTGAAGTAATAACAATTTGGGAGCTAAATGCAGTAGATTCAAAACTCCTATCGGCACCCGTATCGAATAAGATAGAAGCATAGCGGTTATTTAGAAGGAACGTACCTGTCACGACGTTGGAGTATGGGTTTGTCCCTGCATGCCCTACCACATACACCTTGGCTGGAGCATTGCCACCTCCAACTTGGTTACCACGGTTGTTGTTGTTCTTCAGCTTTGGACATTACCTCTTGAAGTGTCCTTGGGATCCACACTCAAAATAAGTAGGCTTCTGACCCGACCCAGTGCCCCTCTGATTGTTAGCATTATTGGCACTTTCTGTACTCTTACAATCACGGGCAAAATGACCAACTTTGTTGTATTTGTGGCATTTGGGAGCACACAAACCATCATGGTGATAATTGCATTTTGAGCATAAGGGTTTAGATCCCCCATATTGTTTCTTCTCAACAGTCCCTGCAGCATAAGCCCTGCCGGTGTTCTGCCTCTTGTTTTGGTGTTGTTGTTGTGGTTGTTGGTTATTATCTTGCTTTCTCTTGTTCTCTGTCTGACGGTCAGCAAAAGTGCGGATTCTCTTATCCATCACTTCGATTGCCATTTCAGTTGCCTCTTGCATTGTCTTAGGCTTGGATGCTACTACACTTCCGTGGATCATGTCGGGTAAGCCACCGACATATTTCTCAATCTTGTCAGATTCTTCAGGAAACATTCTACCACACAGCAGTGCCAGTTCCTGAAAACGTTGGTTGTACCCTATCACATCGGTACCTTTCACTTTCAATTCCCACAGTTCAACTTCGAGTTTCTTAATCTCGGTCCTTGGGCAGTACTTGTCAGTCATTTTCTTCTTCAGTTCAGTCCAGGTCATTGCATAAGCAATGTCATTACCAACAGTCCTAACGTGGGAGTTCCACCACGTTAGAGCATTTCCCAAAAGAGTACAAGTGGAGAACTTGATTTGGTTTTCCACAGAACAGTTGCTTATGCGAAACACAATTTCCATTTTCTCAATCCATTGAGTCAATTCGACAACTCCTTCTGTGCCTTTGAAATTTAGAGGTTGGCACTTCATGAAGTCTGGGTAAGTGCACTCACGAGTGGCTCGCTCATTTCTCCTAGCACATGTTCCTGAATTATGGCTGTCGACGCCATTCGTGTTTGCATCACGTGCTGCCAAAGCGGCAGTAACGCCTTGGTTAATCATTGCCTAAAGTTGGGCATTAGTGACAGATGTGGTAGTGGTGGCGGCTGTTGCGGCCAGTGTTGTTTCTGGGTTTAACCTCGTGGTCCTTCTTTTTGGTGTCATTTTATTCAAATCACAAGAAAATATAATACCCGTTAGATTTCATAAAATCATAACCATGACATGACATATACCCAATAAGTAAAATGAGATCACATCACACAGTGAAATGCACAACTGAATTAAAATTAACAATGGTGTAGCTAAATCGACATTCATTTATAATAAATTCGATTACAGACATGACATAATACCACCATTCCATATATAATTGGAAAACATACATGATTGGTTCAGATACAAAATGATCACAATGATTAGGTTACAAGATAAAAGAATATATACAACCTAAATCCATACTAGCCGAGATTGAACCCGTAATACTTAGTAGGCTGTACAGAATAACTAACTATAACAGGATCTAGGAATTGTGTCGGAACCCAAAATCACCTTCACTTCACCATGGAGACCAATAAAAATAGATGAGGAAAAATGATAAGAATTGTAGAGAGAGGTTGGAGAGAATTTTAGAGAGAGAAAAATAAGAGTTGGTTAATTCATACAAGTGAAAAATAACAAATGAGAATCAACACCCTCTCCATCCTTGGAGAGGGGTATTTATAGTTAAGACTAAAAGGCTTGCATGCCTTTAGTAATTCTACGGGCCGGGCTCGGGTTTACTTGGGCTTTCGCCCGATACACGTGACCGATTAGATTACAAATAGGAGCCCGTTTACCCGTCTAGCCTAATACAACGTATATTAATTTAGTGACCGAGACCTAATATAATTATGAACGAACTTCCATTGTTCGACTCAATATTTTGAGGCTAATAATTTACCCCGAAGTGAGTTCATTGTGACACTCTATCATGAGATCAATGAGATTGCTTTTGTCGTTAAGATCTTGTGATCTTGGTCTTTGAATTCGTTGTAGGCTTGTTCCTTCATGCTTTGTGATCTTTGATCTTGAGCCTTTGTCATTGTCTTTAGACTTCGTCTTTTCCGTCCGAGATCTTTAAATCTTTATCCTTCCGTCTTGATCGTCTTTGCCACCTTGCGATCTTGTGTCTTGACCAACATGCTCATACTTTGCATCATCTTGAAAGCTTGCTAACAATCTCCCTTGATAGACTTGATATCTTTGAAGGAAGATCTTGTATATCAGAGTTTGTGCGGAAGTCTTTGTCTTTAATTCTTGAGCTTTCATGATTCTTGAATCTTGATGCTTATAGAATGTCTTTGTAGTTTGAGCATGAGCATGTGGTAATGAATCCGACTTCAGCTGGAATGAGGCATCACCATCTCCATCTTTATGTATCCTGAAATAAAACAGTTAGCAATAAAGCGGGTGGACGAATATGGCTTTGTCATTCGTCCGGATTTGGTTAGATTAACCTCCGGTTCCGTAGGACCGTTTTACAGTATAAATACTGTACCTGTGATCAGGTAGATTCAAAGAATCTCCTTGACAGGGTTTCCAGCTCAAAGCGTAGGGTCTTCTAACACAGATGTATTAGATTTGCCATGCTTGCTAGTTCTCATTACCGGAACGTCTCAAAGCAGACAACACGGTAAGAGTGAATCAGATAGTTACTATCTTTCTGATTATGTCGTCAATTCATTTACTGGACCTTTATCGATATCCAGTTGACACAAGCTTGATTCATATAGAATCTCGCAAGTCACCTACCGCAGTGCTGTTTGATGATGACACTGGAAGGATTTCCATTCGTCATTGTGAATACTAAAGAGTATCACTCTGAATGTTCTGGCAGAATCACAAGGATAATGCGTAGGACTCTTGTTAACAGCTTGTGAACTTAATGATGTTCAACAAGTGTTTGTCATGGAATGTGTCCTAATGAGATTTATTTGATGATCTCTTGGCTCTAGACTCGATTAGTGCGTTTTGGTTTTTAGTAATCGGAGGCTGGTTTTGGTTTTTAGTAATCGGAGGCTGGAGCAGACTGCCACCTATTCAATATTAACTAACTCGGAGTGAGAAAGTCAATAGTAGTCGAGTGTATCTCCGTGACAAATGAGACAAGTTTCTTTTGAGAGAAACTCGAATCACTGTGTCCATGATGTCGTCTTCAATGTCAGTAATCAACATTGTGATTCTAACAGCATATGTATTGACCGGTTTCTGCCTAAGTTGTGTGGAGGGCTTCTTTCTTTAGACCCTTTATCCATACATTTCTTTTTCATTCTTCAACCCCTTCAATGCTTACCAAGACGTCATTACTAACACCTTGTTGTGATTGTTCCAGTGTTAGCTCAATCTTAGTCGGCATTCTTCCCTTATACACATTCATCTCCAATCATACCTAAGGACTTCTATTTCTAACTATGGAGTGTCCTTGGGTAGATCCCTCCGGTTCTGGTTGGATCATAGGACAAATACCTAACCTTACCACCTTATGACTTCAGAATCGTCGTGAAATAAGATGTTGTAGGGTATGAGATCGTAACCATAAAACCTTTTTCGAAGAGTATCAAGAACTTTGAGTCGATAAGATCACTTATTATTTTCAAGATCACATTTTAAATATATTTCTCCCCTTATTTTAAATACAAATTCACTTAGTTTTTTAAATACTTTGTGATTGAAATTTGTCTTGAAATACCATGGGGAAAACTTTTACTTAGCATGAATTACATGGAACATAAACTTGCTCCCCCTCGATTTTACATATGTTTGACACCAAAAATAATGTTACCAAGTTGTAAAATGAATATAAAATTGAGGGTTAGCATTGTTGAGCACACAATTTTGAAAGATTATGAATTGTCATTGAAGAATTCTTGAAAAATTGTGCTCAACCACCTAATCATCTTATAAGAATCAATCTATTTAATAGTCATTATTATTCCGTAGATGTTATTAAGACCTTTTAGAATGTGTTGAATACATAAGAATTGTCATGTTATGATGTATCCAACAATCATTAAAACATTGTTTTTCAGAAAAACTCCCCCTCAAACTTTGACTCATTTAAAAAATGACATCAAATGTAGAATAATTGTCTTGTAAAACAATATGAGGGATGGATGTGTTCAACTTTTTGAAAAACCAAATGTTATAAGACTTCTCTTCTTACGCTAAGGATAAGCGCACTTATGCGTACACTCTCCTTTGTCGTTCGGGTCCGAATTACAATCTGAGAGTGATTACAAGTCATCAAGAAAAATTAGAAATGACATGTTTTGAAAACTTTTGAAACTCCTGTTCGAACTTCATTTACACGCCCGTGTCGATATTAATCAACATTTCTAGGTACGTAAATGTTATCGATTCCAAGAGACATGTCGAGAAGAATATTTTTTGAAACATTTTCTGATTTTTTGATTTTGTATTTTCTTTTTGAAATTTTATATTTTTGTATTTTTCTTTTTTCAAAAATATGTACATGGTGATGTTTGATGAAGTATCAAGCAGATTCTTTTGTCAGAACCTCCAGTTCTGCTGGAGTCAAACATCTCATACCAATTCGTCTGACGAGATACTGAAACCTTTCTTCAGGAAGGGCTTTAGTAAACATGTCAGCCAATTGATATTCAGTTCTGACAAAGTACAATTCAATTAAGAAATGTTGTTTTCACGTCCATCTGATAAATTGGAAAAGACTTTTGTGCATCATATGTGACAAAAATCCTGACAGCCTCCAAGCGAGCAACTGGAGCAAATGATTCTTCGAAATCAATACCCTCTTCCTGAG
>BQNB010081078.1:12535-29734 GCA_026074375.1 Tanacetum coccineum
TAAAGCGAAAAATTTCCCCGTACAATTATGATAATAGTAAAATAGGTTTTTGCATTTGATGAAAATTCTTGAGTTGTTATAAATCTTGTCCTTAGTATTATGCTTGAGTTTGAGAAATATTACTTGTTTAAAATGATTATTCATGAAAATTGGCCAAATGTATCGGGTCATAATCTCTTACCATTAAATGTGTAAACTACGATATCAAAAAATTTAAAAACTAGGTCGCAAGTACTTTTATAGTTAATTCAATCGACACTTAGTTTAGGGCCCGTTTGGTATGGAGGTATAAGGGGGTTTAGATTGATAGAAGGGCAAAATAAATTGTTTGGTGTACTAATTTTGGAATCCAGTAATAAAATCAAAACAAAACATGATTCCACAATAAATCGGTACCTTTCACTTGATTCCTTTGACAAAATCACTGACCCAACAATTTCAACCACATGTTTTGTAGTATACATATATTTCTCTTTTATTTAAAAAAAAATAATACTCTTAAACTCAATTTTAACCTATAATTTATATATAGTAATTATAAGATTATATATTTTCTCTCTCCTCCTTTTCTTTCATATCATTTCTAAATTCAAATTCGATACCAAATCCGCTTACGAACCAAACGCACCCTTAGTCTCTAAATGTGTCAAACAAATGGTCAAAGTTGTAACAATATAAATTTAAAAAATAAGTTTTATTTATAAATTTCGAAGGACAAATGCAGAATTTTACAATCAATTTCTGGACTAGTTACTTAATGAAATTACAAACAAAACGATATTTTGAAAAATGGGCCATGTCATCTATAACTTTCGTTATTTAAGTTTTGTCTAAAAATGTCGTTTAATATGTTAAAAACGTACCTAAACACAAGGGGGTCGCGACTAGGCTTAAGCGGAAAAACAATATTTTTGGCTAAGTGTTTTTCAGATGACTTTCGTCTGATTTTGATCGCAGATTACAAATTCGTTACTCAGTACTATGACGAACCAAAAACACTTTTGAAAACTAGGCCAGGAGTACAACAATTCATCTTTTATAAGTTTTGCAATTCGAAGTCATTATAGTGACTAAAACGAGTTTCAACAGTTGGAACACGCAACAGCAGTACTAACTTTTAGTCCTATTTGCGAGTTCGTTACTTAACCTTACGACAAACTAAAAGTACATTTATAAACTATGACAGGTCCACTACAACTTTTATTAATTAAGTTTTATGTTTAGATGTGATTAAGTGGGTTAAAAATGGGTGTGAATGTGGTGGTGTCGCGACCTTCCAACAGTATTAACTGTTGAACACGCGACAACAACACTAACTTGAGACTCTGTTTACGGGCTTGATTCTTAACCGTTTTCCGTGATTCAAGTTTCTAAATAAAGCCTACCATGTCGACTATAAAACGCTCATATTTTTTTACTCTATGTCTAAGTCTAAGTGGGTCAAAACAAGACCTAAAGTCGACCCAACAAGGCAGTTTTCATACACATAAAATAGCAGATTTGTAAGTCTATATCCCGCTTCGTTATAAAGTGTTAGAAGCTCAAATTTTGCATGTGCGCTACTCCCATACTATGTTAACGAATGATAAGTTCAAGAATTTCATTGGTCAAGTTTGTATACGGGTTTCTCAATGAACCCGTATACATCAGAAGCTTTAATTTCTTGTGAAAACATAACTTTCCTAGTTTCAATTTTTCAATTCGCCTATCTAAACCTATACACGACCTCATGCGTTATGAGTGCTTATTCTAGAAAATATAAACATCACGAATCAATCATTTAACCTAAATGGTCACGCCAAAATTTAGGGTTCAGGTCGCATTATATTCGAATATCAGAAAGAAAAATTAGTTTTCAAATGGTGAATTCATGATAACTTTTATACATAGGTTTTCAAGCACAACTAGAAACATGAATGCATTAACTATATAATTTGATAGGGGAGTGATAACTCACAGAAGGTTGGAAGGAAAACGAGTATGGTTTTGAACCCAAACGAAAACCCTAATTGCTTAACTTCTGAAATCTGACCCAAGCTACTAATCCCAACGTTTCACCATGCTTTATACTCCACTTGTGTGCTTGTAACGGCCCGTAAAATACCTTTAGTTTGCTTGAACTTCGACCAAAATGAAACCCAAAAGTGACGAATTTGAGATTAGGGTTTTTAGAGTTTTTGTATACACTGTCAGGTAATGTATAAAGGTGTGAGTTTGCTGTTGTGTAGGTCGAATACCAGGAGAACAAGGAAACCAAGGTGAGTTGATGAAGTGTAAATTTGATAACCAGATGATTATGAGTTTGCAAGGGTTATGTGAGCCATAATACACTCGAACATTTTGCATGTATAGTATCTTATTTTTGAGTCACGATCTTGTGTTAATCCATATAAGGCAAGGTATTTTTAGGGGTAATACATGGTCAATGTATAGTGAAATAAAGTGGTTTACTGTTGGTGTTGCGTGGAAGCAGAAACAAGAAAGATAACGTGGGTTTTGAGGAGTTTTATAAAAGGGATCATGGGCTTTGTATAATGGGTAATAGAGTTATATTAAGATGGGATTCTTGTACATCTTTTCTAGTTGGGGACAATATCTCTGATTTGTGAAGTTGGAAGCATAAGTACACGAAATTTTTCTTTATTCTCTAGGAAGGTATTAGTTACTAGTATTAGGTTTATGGTTTAAGGAATTTTTGTTGTGTGTATTATTTGAAAAACAAGAAAAGAAATATAAGACTTGTTTTTGTTTACTTATTAGAATTAAACCCTAAGTGGTGGTGAAAGGATAAGAGTAGGATGTATTCGCTTTTGGTTAGCTAAGAGGTAGAGCAAATTTATAACTGGTTCTTTAGTTTTGATCGTACTACTAATCACGCTATTAGAATGTCTTGATTAAATTTTTGGAATGTATAAGTACGTATAAGTATAGAACCGAGTATGGAGGTTTATATGTAGTAGACTTGCTAAGAATTCGATATTAAAGCAAAGGCGTAAAAGTTTAAAATAAATAGTTAAATATTTATTAACGTAAAAAGGTGTAAAAATGTGAATTGTTACATAAGCAGATAATTAAATGTATGTACTATAAATAAATAAATAAGGATGGTCATTATGAGTATTACCTCTAACTCTACAGATGAAGATGATGATTTTGGATATTAGGGTTTGTATGTATTAGGATTTTTTGTTACGTATCTAGATATTATTGATTTGGATGAATATGAAATCTGATTATGGAGTATATCTTCAAATATATTTTTGAAAATTAAAAAATATGAACATAGGTCACAAGATATCTCCATACCTTGCTGTAATTTATTTTTAGAGCATACCATTATTGTTTTTTTATTAGAAAACACAAATTGGCTGATGGATGAGTTGGATAACCATATTGCATCCTAACCATATATCATGAGTTCAAACCTTGCCAAGGACTATATTTTTAAAAAAATCCAAAGATTAATATATATATATATATACACACACACACACACACATATTGGTAACTTAACCCGCCCAACAGGCGGGTTTGGTTCATATTTTTTTGAGACAATGTTTGTCGGTTAGTTCTAATGGTTGTCGTTTTTGTGTAAGCATAGAATCTTCATTCCTCTTTTTCGTTTGATTCTTGACAGTGTGACATATAGCTGTCCGTGTGAGAATATCGTCTTTGTTAAAATGAAACCAACCATTGATAGTGTATGGCCTTGGCTCTTAGTAATTGTTATTATGAAATTTAAATATTAAACTTTAACCAAATACAATGACCAATCAACTTATATTCGAAAGATTAGTCATACCTCATAGATATTGTTAGAAGACTAACATGCAACATGTTACATGTGTATAGTCATACATCATAATGAATGTTATTAGTGTTTTGAGAAAAAAAAGTACATGTAGAACGAAATAACCAAATAGAATGACCAAGCAACATAGATTATATTTGAAAGATTAGTCATACCTCATAGATATTGTTAGAAGATTAACAAGCAACCTGTTCCATGAGCATTAAAAAACAAAAATCAATGTGCTAATCTCAAAAGTTATCAGATGATCATGATATAATCGTTGTTAACGTAATGTTACAAAATACAAACCTAAGCCTGGTTGACACCGAATGAATGAATTTTACAGACAACATACCTCATCCATCTGATTAAAGATTGAAAGGCCTTCGTGAATGAATGATAACGGATCTGCAATATTCAAACACGCTTTGTAACATCCCACTCCGATAAAGAGACCAAGAGTCACATTATGGTGTCATATCAGAACATATAAACGCAAGCGGAAGACTTTATTAAATAAAAATACTAAGTCATGTAACAAAATGACTTCCAAAAGTATTAAATTCCAACAAAGTCTAAATGAAAAGAGATCTTCAAACGAAATAAGTCTTGAACATAAATCCAAAGGAAATCTATCAAGGGTCGGTCCTCTAAAAGCTTCCTACTCTCAACACTCAAATCCCAGCTTCCCGCTTATTACCTGCCGCAGGAAAAGAAAACGCGGCTGAGCTAACGCTCAGTGAACATATATAATAATAAAAAGGTAATAAGACAAAAGAATGAATGAAACGAATCACGAGAACCTGCTAAACAAATATCATACGAAATACGAATCAAATGAATAAGAATCAAGAACAACAAAGGAATGCCCACGAGCTCAGATAAATGTCTAAACATGATACATGAATAGACCCTAAACAGATATAATCATATAGCCACATAATAAGTTGTACACAGGATTTGCAACTCCTGATGTACCAAATGTGATATGGGGTGTATAGCACACACACAACCATTCACCTGAACTGAACGGAACAAAGTACCTAGGATGCATCCATACGCTCCCTGCAAAACAAAGTCATATCCATATACACAAGTATAATGACGAGTATACATACATATGTAAGCTAATAATAATCAAAGGCCATAACTCAAAAAGGAACGTCGTGGACTAATCATACCGCCACATATAGTGTCATGGCATTGGTGCATCAATGACATGGTCATGGTACCTCCATGACTAGTTCAAATAGCTCGGGCAAAGATTAAAGCAAACAGAACAAGTTACCAATAATTCAATCAAGATAACGGATCTAATATCATATTCAAACAAAGATCAAAGGAATCATGAATGCGAATATCAAATCAAACAGAATATCAACGAATATCAATGAGTTATGAGTACGCATAGCAAATCGGACGGAATATCAAATGAGCCAAAGTAGCTAAAACAAATGAGAATCAAGACATGAGGTGTCCTTACTAAAAGGACGGAATATATGTACCTTAACAACCGCACAACGGAGAGAAAGAACACAAAGGCAAAAGATCACACCCTCGACACCGGATCTACATGAATCTATGAGTACATATCATTATATATCTTATTTTATAAACTCATTGCTTAATCTTACTAATTATAGTACTTAATGAAACCTAATTAGGGTTTTCTTAATTTTCAGAATTTGTTTAACTTTTTAAGGGTTGGTTTCAAATTTTAAAGACCCATTAAACGACCTCTTAAAAATCTACCAAAAATCACAGAGGTTCCCACATGTGTCTAGTATGTCTATGAATTTTGGTTGATTTTATTTCCATGTATGTTACCAAAACTGATCCAGAAAATGACATGCTGGTACTTTTGAAAAGTTCAAGCATAAAAACCCTACTTAGACAACTCAGAAAATTCAGAAAAAAATCATGGATGTAGCTAATATCATGAATATTTACTATTTTGAATTTTAAAGGCCAACTCCTTACAATTTGAGAATTAAAAATCAAATACTATTACTGAATTTTTCGGATAGAAATTCCAGATTCGACACTTAATCTTATAAAAATAAAAAATCGACCTTCCCGACCTCCAATTGATATGAGCCCGACTTTTCCAGAAACTAGACTCTTTGAATTTAACTTTAGGCTCAAGAATCATGTCTTTAGAGCTCAAAAATCATGTTAAAAAAAAAACCAATTTTATCATTAAGATAAACACCGTTGAACATGACCAAAAATTCTGCCACAGAATATATTTATCCCATGAAAACCCTAATTAACACACATCAAAAACCTGCCAACCTAGAGGGTTTTAATTCTTGTAGTTTTTTTTTTTTTTTATTTAATAAACACATTTAATGATCATCTTAGGGATGTCACGACAGTAATTTAACCATTTTTAATTAGATTAAACCCTAGAAGAAATTTGACAAGTACATAAACACATTATTTCTTATAATCTATTTAGTTTATATGCAAACTTTTGCACAGGTACTCATATGTGGACCACAAAAATGAAACAAAATCAAGATTACCTATAGAATAGAAGGAAGGAATTGACAAAATCTAAACACAAGAACACAAGAATACACTAAATTACTGAAAAGATCAAAACCACACCAAAACACCAAAACTTCACGATTACCCAAAAACACCTAAACCTTCTTCTTGCTTGAAGCTTCTATGGAGGAATACACAAAATTATGAAGAGAAAATTTTTAGAGAATGATGGAGAATGATGGGAGAGAGGGCGGTTATAATGGGTAGAGAAGAGGAGGACAAATTTTTTTTATTGTTTTAGGAGATTATCAAATATTTGCTTAAACCTTTTTACACTTCATTCCTAAAATAAGTTTAGCTTTAAAAATAAAAGATTTTCTTGTAAAATCACCCCTAAAGGCCGGTCTAAATAAAGGAGGAGGGGAGGCAAAATAATTTTTTTCCCATTTTGAAGATTACACAAAATACTTGCTAAAACCTTTTAAAATAGGTTTTTTTTTATAAAAAGAAAGTAAATATACAAAATAATCAAAATTACAAAATAATTTAAATATATTTTTTTTTAAATATGGGCCGCCAACTAAATTGTTACAAATATAGAGTTTTATATTTTTTTTTAAAAACAAAATACCTTAATGTTTATATTCCCCTTTATCATTTCCAAAATTATAACCTATGGTTTTATTTTCAAATACTTATAAATAAACTTTAGGTTATATTCAAAATTACCAATATGAAATGAAATTCAAATTTTAGGTTTTACAACTCTTCCCCTCTAAAAAGAAAATTTCGTCCTCGAAATTTAAATCGAAATTGAAATAGGTAGATAAATTCAGGGTTATTCAAATTACCAAAGATGACACGATTGGTATGACAAATAATAGGGGCGCGATGAACAGTCAACCAATTCATACCAAGACTAATATAGAAGTCACTCATTTCTAAGGGAAGCAAATTAGAAAAACGAATCTTATCATCAAAATAAAGCGGACAGTTCTCATATTCGTGGTCAGACTTTCCATAGGCATAGATATAGAGAAGGTAAAATTAAGTTGCGTATGGAAGATGCTAAGGTATTTAGTAAATGAAACAGAAACCGCAAAAATGTGTTGTACCCGTATCAAATAAGACAAAAACAGCATGACCGTTCAAAAAGAGAGTTCCCGAAACGGTACCTGAAGAGTTAGCAGCCTGATCCTTGGTCAACGAATGAAACGGCGAAGACAATTTAGTGTTAAGATCAAAATACGAAAGGAAGCGATAATATCAAAATACGAAAGGAAGCCTAATGTCTACCCAATCCTCACAGGTCATAACCTAGGTTCTACATGTCAACCTGGCTCTGATACCATAATTGTAACAGCCCGCTCTGATAAAGAGACCAAGAGTCACATTATGGTGTCATATCAGAACATATAAACGCAATCAGAAGACTTTATAAAAATACTAAGTCATGAAACAAAATGACTTCCAAAAGTATTAAATTCCAACAAAGTCAAATGAAAGAAATCTTCAAAAAGAAAGGTCTTAAAACATAATTCCAAATAAAAAGGGTTCTTCTAAAGGTGGGTCCTCTAAAAGCTGCCAACTCACTCAACACACATAATCCCAGCTTTATCCGCTTAGAACTGCCTCAATAAAAGTAAAACGCGTCTTAGCTGAAGATGCTTAGTGAACAGATATAATAATAATAATAATAACGGAAATAAAACTAAGGTTTGAACTAAACAAATATCAAAAACCTGCCAAACAATATATATAGAACAATGAATAGGATATGAGTAATCAAAGGAATGCTCACGAGCCAAAACAAATGTCTAAACATGATACATGAATAGACCCTAAACAAATATTCAGATGGTCATAATCAAATGTACACATGCAAGCTCCTCCTGTGTACCAAATGTGATATGGGGTGTATTGCACATACACAACCATTCACCTAAACAGAACAGAACAAAGTACCTAGGATGCATCCATACGCTCCCTGCAAAATAAAGTTATATCCATATACACCCGCATTATGGCGAGTGTACGAACATATATAATCAAATCATAATAAGTGCACATACAAAAAGGGAACGCCGTGGACCAATCACACCGCCACAGATGGTGTCATGCCATTGGTGCATCAATGACATGGTCAAGGTACCTCCATGACTAGATACATATAGCTCGGGCAAAAGATAACAATGATCAAGTTTCAAATAATCTAAAAATGGAAACGAATCAAGTAGCATATTCTAAACAAGAACCAACATATTCATACAAACGAATATCGAATCAAACGGATTGTCAACATCAAACGATTCATGATTACGGATATCAAATCAAAGGAATATCAAACGAATCAAAGTAGTTAAAAACAAATGAGAATCAAGTCATGAGATGTCCTTACTAAAAGGACGGAATATATGTACCTTAACGAATAAGCAATCAGAGATAAATGAACAACCGAATCTTCAAGAACCATGATTACCATATATTACATATCCTTTTTTAAGAAGTTTTACACTTGATCTTACCATAAATAAAGTTTATTTGACCTAATTAAGGTTTTCAAAAATTTCAGATTTTGACTACTTATTCAAGGTAAGTTTCCATACATAAATGACCCATAAAAACATCTTCTAAAATTACACCAAAATTTACAAAGGTTCCTACATATGTCTAATACACCCATGATCATTGGTTTAATTTATTTACATGTTTAAGTATCCCTTTGACCCTTGTTACCCAAAACTGACCCAAATTTTAAACAGGAACCTTGTAAAGTTGACTCTGCTTAAAAACCACAAATTAGACAACTCAGAAAATTCTGAAAAAAAATCATGAATGTAACTAATATCATGAAGATTTACCAAATAAAATTTTAGAAGCTAACACCTTATGGTTTTCGAATTAAAAATCAAACACTACAACTGAATTTTTCGGATAGCAGTTTCAGATTCGACACTTAAAATCTTAAAAATCTATAAATCTGGCCTTCCCGACCTCCATTTGACATGAGGCCAGAATTTACTGAAACTAGATCTTTGAATTTAATTTTAGCTCAATAAAAATTGTTAATACCAATTTTTATCATAAGATATACACACCGGTTGATTATGACCTAAAATTCTGCCCAGAATTATTAACCATGAAAACCCTAATTAACGCCCATCAAAACCAACCCAAGGGTTTCTAATCTTGTAGTTTTTATTAATAACACATTTAATGATCTTCTTAGAGTTTCATAACAATAATTTATATTTTAAACCATTAATTAGATTAAACCCTAGAGAAATTGACAAGAACATAACATTTATTTCTTACAATCTTTTAGGTTTTTATGAAAACTTTTGCATATGCAATCATGGTGACAACAAGAATGAAACAAAATTAAGAATTATCTATGGAATGAGGGAGGAGTACAATATCAAACACCAAGAACCCAAGAATACACCAAAGAATGAAGATCAAAACCACACCAAGAACACCAAAACTTCAAGAATTACCCAAAACAACCTAAAACCTTCTTTCTTGCTCGTAGCATCAAGTGCGGAATACACAAAATTATGGAGACAAATTTTTTAAAGAATGATGGAGAATGATGGGAGAGGGGGTCGGTTATAAAGGGTAGAGAGGAGGGGGACAAAATCTTTTTTATTGTTTTAGGAGATTATCAAATATTTGCTTAAACATTTTTACACTTCATTCCTAAAATAAGTTTAACTTTAAAAATAAAAGATTTTCTTGTAAAATCACGCCTAAAGACATGTATAAATGAAGGAAGAGGGGGACAAAATAATTTTTTCCCCTTTTTGAAGATTACACAAAATACTTGCTAAAACCTTTTAATATTTATCCCTTAAAATAGGTTTTTTTATAAAAAGAAAGTAAATATACAAAATAATTAAAATTACAAAATATATATATATATATATATTTTTAAATATGGGCCGACCATATATATGTACATATATAAGTTTTATATATTTTTTTAAAAACAAAATACCTTATGTTATATCTTTATAATTTCTCAAAATTATAACCTAAAGTTTTATTTTCAAATACTTATAAATAAATTTTAGGTTATATTCAAAATTACCAATATGAAATAAAATTCAAATTTTGGGTTTTACAAATTAAGCACTACAATAAGCTGGAAAGCTTAAAATTCAAATAAGCTTTTTTGGCTAAAAGGATACTTAAAAACAGTCTAAGAGAGACTTTTAAGCTAATAATTAAGCCAACAAACTAAAGAGCTGAGGTCTAAAACCTAAAAACAGATAAAGCTAGTACTATAGGGAATCTAAATAAGCAAAGTTTAGACATTTTAAAAAACTAAATAAGCTAGAAAAGGACTAAAGAAAATAGATGTTTACCTAATATCCTATCTTTTTGGTTTTTTTAAGTTTTTATAAAGTCCTAAATAGCTAAGTGCAGGCCTAAATTTAGACTAGTAAATGAAAGCTAAATTCCAAACTAAGTTCAAACAGATTGAGCTTAAATCCTAATGAGCTTATGCCATAAAAATCAGATCCTATAACAACTATTAACTACCCTACATTTGCTATTGAAAATTGGTCTTGAAACTTTGAAAATAGACTTAGAAACTTTAACAGGTTTTGATAAAAATTCAAATTACGAATGCACACTTATACCAACTATATCTACTGCATTTTGAGGCACAAACAAGCATGAAAACAACAACTATAAGCATCTAATCACAATCCAAACAAATAAGCTTTGATATGAAGCTACAACATCACAGATTCAAACCATGGTTACATTAAACTCTAAACTTGATTTCTAAACTTTAACAACTGAATTAAACTAACTTATAAACTTAATTTGAGCTTATCAAGATAGACTAAATAGGTCAAGAGCACTCAAGCAATATTAACATGAGTTAATACTGCTTGTGCCAAACACCCCTTTAAAATCTTAAAAACCATATTAAGCTTATAACAGTTTGATAAAAGCTACAAAAAGCTAAAGCACAGTGAACACAGTATTAACCAAGGACAAATAAGCACATTTCAACCACTAATAAGCACTTGATAATAAGCAAACCAAATAAGCAATTTAAGACTAAAAATAAGCAGTTTGACATCAAAACTCAACCAAAAGACTTTTAAGCATGAAAATGAATTTAAATGGCAACCACTAGACTAAATAAGCACAATAAGCAACAGAATAAGCAAAGCCAATAAGCTAACAGTAAATAAGCTTAACAATTTGGAAAATGAAACTTACAAGACCCTTTGCTTAAATGGCTCTTAGAGCTTATTCTACAAAGCTCTAGCTTGTCAAAAACAAGCTAATAGTGTCCATAATCCCTTCCAGGATTGGCTTATCTTCCAAAATAAGCTGAGGTAATTGAGGGGTGATTTTTGGTAAAATTGTCTTAAATACTTAACAGTTTAAAAAACTTAATGAAAACAGATTAAACAAAGTGCTTAAATATGAGCTTATGATAGCTTATAAGGTACTTTTAACAACAATGGGACATGAAATTAAAAACTCAAAATTTTATAACTTAAAAACCTTAAATTTTATTAATTCATTAAAACAGTTACAAGACCTAAATAAAAAGTACAATAAGCTGAAAAATACATTAAAATAAGCTATTCTAATTAAAACTTTAAAACTATATTCTACATGAACATCACTGTGTGAAAACATACACATATATAGTCGTTTTAGCCCTTGAGGTGTGTTTCTTGTGTGAGTGCATTCCAAGCCTTTCTCTGAGCCCTTAATTCCATCTTGTGCTTTCTTCAATTAGATCATGTGGCCCTTGAATTTTGTCCTGTCCAATCAGTTGGCTTTAGGATTGCCAACATGTATTTGTAATTGGTTTGAGAATGTAATGGTTTAGAGAGGAAAATTAATGGGTTTTGTTTTGGGGTGCAGTGGTCAAGGTGACAAGATGAGTGAAATAGTAATAGTATGGATTGGCGGAATAGTTTTATGGAACTGTTAGTTTAATTGGGTAATGGGGGTAAATGGAAAAGGTTTGATACTTAACAGTCGTTAGCCTTGTGTTTGATAAGGACTGGCACCTTTAGTCCTTTTGGACTAATGGTGCAAAAGGATTAGGACTAGTGAGGCAGTGTAGTTAACAACAGTTTGGTTGTGGGTTGTTAATGGTATTGGGCTTGTTGTTTATGTTTAGGCCCAAAATGGTCTTAAGCTTTGTTAGCTTAAGTCTTCTACATGTTTATTGGGCTGACTTGGCCTAATAAGATAGGTTGGGTTGGCCCGATAAGGTTTCTTCGGTTTCGGCTTCGTCTTTGACTTGTTGACTTGTTGACTTTGACTTTTTGACTTTGACTTTGACTTTTTCACGCTCATTCCATTCTCGTGCTTGGTTTTGGCTTTGTTTTTTTTCCTTTAGTGAATATTCGTTACCTGCACACATCATAAATCATAAAACACACATATATTTGGCATTTTATGTCCGTTTTTGGTTATTTAGGCTCGTTTTTATAGGTAAAAGGTATGTGTAATTAAGCACATACCAAAATCCCCCATACTAAACTATTGCCGTGTCCTCACGCAATGCTATAAGTAAACACTTTAGAAAACCAAGAATCTCAATCCCCCTCGACTAATTACCTCAAAAAGTAGCTAAGTGTTCATCAAGGGGAATTAAAGAATCATTAGCTTTGAAAAGCCCCGTTTTGACCATTTTTATAAATCTACACTAACTACTACACATATTTTTTTATATTTTTCCTTTTTCTTTTTCTAACTAGAATGTTTGGACTTTCGTTATTTCATAACCTTTAGGGTCATAGAACAAGAAGCACTTCAATCCTAAAATGCCCAAAAAGGATAAATTCGTCGTTCCCGATTTTTCACTTGTCCCAAACCAAGCTTAAAAACGAAATCACCGTTAAATATAAGTTAAGATGCTAACACTACTCATACTTGTAACTTGTAAACTTTTCACTCCCGACAATTATTATATCTTAGGTGAATGTGCTTATTTCAAATTTCAACCATGGATCAACATTTTTAAGAAAATTGTAATATTTATATGCTTCACGTTCCACTCAAGAATTATGATTTTGAATGCCAGATCATTCCATGTAACGACTTTCTTCTCGGCACATCCCAGCCGAGACCGACTTAGGTGACCAGGCTTTTGACACCCTATAGTTTTTGTGAGTTTTATGTGTCATTGGACTCAAAACTTGGTTTTGAGCTTTTTGGATGATAAGCTAGCAATGTATGAGCTTATGGGTTTAGATTCAGCTTATTGACAATAAGCTGAGTCCATAGAGCTCTTAGAAATCTCTTTTAAGCCCTTGTTTTAGCAAAGGGAAAAGGTTAGCTTTATTTTCCATTTTTGCTTATTTTTTATGTCATTTGCTTATTCTGCTTATTGTCTGCTTATGACTGCTTATTTATGCTTATTTATGTTATTTAATGCTTATGTGTGCTTGCTTAATGTTTTAATCTTCTTTGCTTAAGCTTTTCATTAAAATTGCCAATTTTAGTCTTTAATACTGCTTAATCTAGTTTGCTTATTTTTATTGCTTAATTTTATGTTCTAATTGCTTAAATGTCTTTATTATACCATATGCTTAAACTGTTTTTGGTTTTCACAAGTTTTCTTAAGTTGTTTTAAGCTTAAAATGGTTTATCAAAACTTAAAGGGGTGTTTAGTTTAAGAGGGAAAATGGGTCAAAATTGGTTTAAACTGTTTTAGGTGTTTAATTCAGATTTCATAAGCTCCAAACAAGTCTTATTAGTAGTTTTAGTAAGTTTTGATTAAGTATGGTTAAGTTTTCTAGTTGTTTTATTTAAACCTAAAATCTGTCATTTTCAAAAGTGTTCTAAGTGCTTATTTGCTCAAGTTATGTTTAAGGAATGGGTGGTGTACTCATAATGTGTCTTAATTGAATCTTTGCACTTAAGTTTTTGAAGCTTAGATTCAGTAAAGCCTTTTTAGTCATTTTAGATCAAATCAGTTAAGTATGCTAGTTAATAGTTTGTTTTTAAAAAGTCTTGAATTGCAGAGTCAATTGTGGTTTAATTCTAGCTTTACTTTGGTTGAATTTAGCTTAATTTAGCTTATTACAGTCTGTGCTTAATCAGTTTAAGTTTTTTTTAGGTTGTCAAATTAGTTTTACAGTCATAATTTTAAGTGTCATAGAGTCTTATTATGCCAAAAAAGCCAAAAACAAAAGTAGGGTAACTGTCTATTTCATAAGTCCTTTTCTAGCTTATTTGACTATCCAATTTACTTCTTTCCAGCTTATTCTTGTTATTTGGGTCTCAGTTTTAATCTGTTTTCATGTTTCAACTTATTTAATTTGCTTATTTGTCCTATAGCCTTGCTCAAAAGTTTGGTCTAAATGCCCTTTAAGCCTTCTTTTTAGCATGTTGTCTTAATGTCTTTTTAGTACCTTCAGCTTATTTGTTTCAGCTTATTTCTGTGTTCTTTGCTTATTAGGTTTAGGTCTTAGTTTACTTTAGCTTATTTTCTTTGCTTTTAGCTTATTGTGTCCAAAAGCTCCAAGCAGTTTTAGCTTTTGTTCATTTAGTTAAGTTTAAGCAAATCTGTCACTTTTTCATTAGCTTATTTCTAGCTTATGTGTAGGATTTACAAAAAGTTTCTCTTTTAAAGTTTGTTGTTTTAGCTTATTTTATAAGTTTTTAAAAAGAAAAAAAATGTTGTGTAAAAAAGAGAGGTTACAGGGGTCGAACCTGTGACCTCCCCTTTAGTATACCAAGCAATTTAACACACATCTCAACACCAACTGCCCTTGGGAATTTCACCTGTCATAATTCTATACCATTTAATATTTACCCCCTTTTAGCCCATTTTGCTTATCCGGCTTATTTTGCTTTTTAACTGCGTATTCGTTCATCATTTTTTTAGTTTCTTAATTTTCTTAGATTCTACTTAGCTTAAAGTACTTTTTGTGATTTTTTTAGATTTTTATAATTTAGTTTAATATTTTTAATGCATTTTTTTATTAAATCTATTTTTAATTCATAATAAATAAAATAAAAGTCAAAAAAATATAATTCTTTTTTCTAAAATTTTCTTTTATCATTTAGGATGTTTTAAAATTAAATTTTCATTTGTAGGGTTAAAATTTTAGAATTTGGGTTTTTAAAGAACGGGTTTTGAGTCCCGTTATCGTTTTTCGTGTTTAACCTTAATTGCTTTCGTTTTTAGTTTGCCTTTACTCATTTTTGCATGTTATTAGTAGAATTAGAAACCAAATCAAATCTTGAATCATTCAAACACGCGATCACGAGCTTATTCACGATTCTCAATTCGCACCTCGTCGGGAAACGACCCGGGAAGGTTTTTTTTAGGATTTTGCTTTGGCTAAAAGTAATTTCCTTTTAAAAAGCCTCTTGGATTACTTACTCTCTTATTATTATTGATATTATCCTTATTATATATTTATTATATATATTATATATATAGTAAAAGATTATGATCAGTTAGCCACACTTTGAGGACGATATCCGATATGTCCCTGATTATAGTTTACTGCGGCTGCTGAAACATATCCTTAAATATTATCTTGATATTCTGGAAAAACGTTGCCATCGGTGGCAAGACATTGGTGGTAAGGATGCGGTCCACCACAAGTAACACAAATGTCCTCAACCGCTTTTACGGAAGCAGGAGGAGAAGATTTCTGATGAAGCATAGCCTTAACGGCGTCGACAAGAGCGGCAATCTCAGGAGAATGAGGGGTAGAAGAAGAAGGAGCATTCGTACTCACTTTTGAAACAATCGGTTTATTCTGTGAGTTGCGAACTTTAGTCAAAAGATTACCACCGACGGCGGCATTCAAAGAATCTTGATCGGTTGGGGTTAAAGCATTATAGAAGGTATCAAGTTGATGCAACTCCGTAAAACCGTGACGCGGGCATGCACAAAGGAGATCCTTGAAATGGTCCCATGCCTCACAAAATGATTCATCAAAACGTTGTTGAAAATTCGTAATTTCATTCTGGAGATTTGTAGTTTTTGAAAGAGGAAAGAATTGGTTAATAAACTTGGAAACAAGATCTTCCCAAGTAAGAATAGAATGAGAGAGTTCTTTTTTGAGCCAAATCCGGGCTGCCACTCGATAAAAAATGGAAAAAGCATAAGCTTAATTGACGAATTAGGCACATCTCTATACTTAATTGTGGAAGTAATCTTGTTAAACCAACGAATGTGAGCATGAAGATCTTCTTTCTTAAATCCGTAAAATTGTTTTGAAGTTACAAGATTTAGAAGACCATGTTTAAGCTCAAAATTCTCCACGAGAATAGCGAGAATAACAATAGCATCTCCGTAACCCTTGGTGGGTGCTTGGAGTAATTCCGTCATAGTACGTTGATCGGCCATCGTAACTACGGGACTCTCTTCAAGAGAAAACAGTTCGACTCTTTGCTTGGAACATGTACGATTACGACGTTTCAAAGTTGTGGAAGATTCGGCAATTAAATTCGATGAAGAGCGAGTGCGCATGCACTAAAAATAATATAAGAGAAATAAAAAGACAAAATATTTTTCTAACCGATAATCAAACAAGTGTACGGTAGCTCTCTAGAAAACGCACAAAGAAGCGGAGGAGCGGGTAAGCGCGAAGTATTTTAAAAACCTTCTCCTTTCGGGTTAAAGTTCGTAGGATCAACCCTCCTTATACCTCTCTTATAGTTTGCAATCTAAAGGTGAGTCGATTTCACAAGTGACACAACGGTTGTTTTTCAAAAAAAAATTGTATTTTTGATTACTTGATAATAGAAGAAAATATTCACAAATGAAAGCGATAACTTCACGGGGAAGGGTCTTCAAACACTAATCTTCAAACGTAAACACAATTGTAGGATCGATATACCTTAGTATAATAAGCCTTTAGCCTGTAAAGGATGTTACTTCCTTGAATAAATCCAAGTCA
>BQNB010081079.1:0-29734 GCA_026074375.1 Tanacetum coccineum
AGGGTTTAGGGTTTTGAATTAGGGTTTTGAGTTTAAAAAGATGTATGAAAGTTTATGAATAGAATAATTAGGGTTTACACTGTAAAACCCACATGAAAATACCATGAAATTTAAAATTTTTAATAAATAATAAAATCACGACAAGAAAACTTATGAATCTAATATCATGACAAGGTAACGCGCAAAATTAAAAGCTACGAATCATGAACACGAGAAGGTATGGAATATGACATAAAAATAAAACTACAAACTTCTGTTGGGCTCATGGAAATTTCGGCAATGCTCAAGAAAAGAAAAGGCCCAAGCCCATGTCCCCATTTATTAATTCCAGGGAACTAGATTTTATCTCATTTATTGTTACAAAAATTCAAATAAGAAACCCTAAAAAAATTTCTACAACCGGCGGCACCAAAGGGGAAGGGAGGAACAAGTTTGATCTTGGTTCGTGGAATCATTGTGTTTTCGATCTCTATTCCATCCTCGATCTATTCCTGTAATCGGTAAACCACGAAAACCTTTTGATTGTTTTGCTATAAATTATTATGCATGCATGAAATCATCTTATAAATAATAAGAATTTAAAACCATGAAATGAAAAATAATGCTAAATCGATTCATGTGTTGGTGTGGGGTGGTTCGTGAGTCGAAGGAAAACAAGCCGAGACCCCTATGGGGCTCGGCACTTTCATGTTTCAACGATTAGGGATGTTGTGTGTCGTTGGGTTGATCGAACCAAGACCAAGCCGAGTACCCCTTGGGGACTCGGCAAATATATGTTTTCAGTTTGAACATGTTCGAGTTACTTAGGACCCAAAGGAAAACAAGCCGAGTCCCTTAAGGACTCGGCACCCGCATGTCATATTATGTTTTGTTCGCTGGGTATGGTTCGAACCAAGGCCAAGCCGAGACCCCAAGGGGTACTCGGTACACATATGTTGTTGGAATTGACGTCCGAGTAACCTTAGACCAAGAAAACCAAGCCGAGTACCTAGTACTCGGCATACACCTCTAGACCAAAATCATGGGTATATTTCGGCATATTTTTTTTTGTGTCAAGGGCTTGGCTTTGCATAAGGGCTTATAATATTAGAAGACTTTCGGCTTATATATGGGCTTATGGCGTAAGGTGGTCCGGCTTAATGTGTGGGCTTATGAGCTAGATTGTCTTCGGGTTGGTATGTGGGCTTATGGTTTATGTTGGTTGTGGGTTCGCCGGCCCAAAAGCCCCACAAGTAGCCAAGGCCATTCGGCCCATTTGATTTGGGTTATTCTTATTCGGCCCAATAAGGGTCCGGCCCATGTGGGGTGCGACCCATTTTATTGGTTAATTCCGGGTCGGGTTGTCACGATAATGGAATTGTTTTCATACGTGTTAAGTAAATTAAAAGAAACTTGGATTAAAAACTTAATGACTTTCATGTTATTTGATTTACAAGAACAATTATCGGAAAATATATAAGACAAGTAAACAGGCATGACTAATACCCTAAGTGCCTCTTAAAACCTTAACTTTAATAAATTTCGTTTTGGACATTAAACATTCAAGTAATGACAATTATGACCCCTAATTTATGAAAATGACACTTTAGACCCTTTAACTTTAATTAACTACAGTTTTACCCTTGAAATCATGAAAATGACATTATGTCCTTAATTATAATTAATTACCAATTATAACTAAAGTATATTAAATAACATGATTTATCTAAATAAATAACAATAGATTATTTATTAATCCAAGACACAGAAATGGAAACCTGCTATTTTTTTTTAAAGTTATTATTTATGGAAACCTGCTATTTTTAGAAAGTTACTATTTATGGAAACCTGCTATTTTTAGAAAGTTACTATTTATGGAAACCTGCTATTTTTAGAAAGCTGCTATTTATAGAAACCTGCTATTCTTGGAAACTTACTAAATAAGGAAAGTTACTACTTTTAGAATATCAAGTATAATAAGATACAAATCATGGTATCCAATAATTCAAGAAACGTACAAGTATTCTACTTAAGGGAAAGTTACTAAAAATAGAAAGAAACTTAAATCATGCACAAGTAACTTATACAAGCTCTTTATCATGTAGCACGTGTGAAGACGGAGTGATATCTTTCTGTTTTCTTCCTTTCACTGCTTCATTGTCCAGGTACGGATATTCCGTCCTTTCAGTAAGGACATTCCTTCTATTCATGATTCATTCCCCAGAACTGCTATGCTTCCCCATTTCTATGTTTTGCCATGATTCATTTCATATTTATTTCATGTCCCACTGCCCGAGCTATATATATGTGCATGACCATGATTTATGTGACTTACCACCTAGTTATGGAGGTACCATGACCATGACACTTGAGGCACCTGTGTCATGACTCTTTCGCGTTGAGAGTGATTTCACGCGGCGTCCCTTTTCATGTTACCAGATTATATTTCATGTTTGGCCATTATTATTCAGGGGCGTATGGGTGCATCCTAGTTTACATGTTTATACGTTTCATGGTGATTGGTTGGTGTGTGCTCTACATCCCATCACATTGGAGTTGATCCCTCCACCCATTTTATTATAAGAGGTCACCCCCTCTAAGTTACTTGTTGAGGAATACCTCTACATTTATTGCATGTATGCACGTTATTATTATGTATGATTATATGAGCTCGTGGGCAAACCCTTGTTGCTATGTTATGCTACTTATGACATTCCATTATACATTACATCTTAACAACCATGTTTTACATGTTCATTGCTATTCTTCATGACATATTTCTCCAGGTTCCTCATGACACTCATGAATCTTTCCGCTGCTTTATATCCCTTATTCAGGATTTATGTTTATTATTTCATTATCATTGTATCCGTTCACTGAGCGTTATGCTCAGCCGTATTCTTTTCATGTTTCTTACGGCAGGTAACTAGAGGAAGTTGGGCATGAGAGATTGTGCTTAGGAAGAGACCCTTTAGTTTCCACTCTTTTATCATTGACTCTTGCGGACTTATGTTTTGGACACATGTTTCGTCCTTTAAACTACCTTTACGTTTATGCATGTTAAACTTCATAATGGGAGCCGATGTTTGTTTCCGGCTTTCCACCTTGTTACGTTACCAGTTATGTTTTATGGATCTTTTACTCTTTTGTATATGACGCACATGATTATGAGTGATTGCCACTCGTAAGAGCTGGGGGGGTGTTACAAATTATGGTATCAGAGCCCAGGCTTCCGACCTGTAGGCCTCTTAAACTTGACTCCCCTCTGAGGATTGGGTAGACATTAGGTTCCTTAGATCGACGTTTATTTTCTCTGTCGTTTGACCATTTTTAAAACGTTTAATCATTAAATTTTCTTTTTGCAAATGTCCAGATGGTGAATACTCGTACCGATGCTGAAAATCGGCTGCACCGTTCAGGCAGCCGTGGATGCTATGCTTCCACAGATCCGTGAACAAGTTCGTGAAGAGTACCGTAATGGTGCTAGTGGCTCAGGTGGAAATCCTCCACCAGTCACTATTCATACCTGGCTGGAACGCTTTAACAAGCAAAAGCCCCGTACGTTTGAGAAGGCGGTAACTCCAGTTGATGCTGAGAACTGGATCTCTCACATGGAGAAGATCTTTGATGTAATGGGTTGTGATGATGTGTTTAAAGCGAGGTTAGCCGTTTATAAGTTTGAGGGTGACGCGCTAGCATGGTGGAAGGCCTACAAGCAGGCCAAAGGAGGAGATGCATGGATTCTCACTTTGTCATGGGCAAATTTCAAGGAGTTATTCTTCCTCCAATTTTTCCCTCGAGCTGAGCAAGAGCGCCTAAAGCGGGAGTACCCAATTCTCTTCGCCAATGGGCTAGGCGTGCCCCCTTTGAAGGGCGGAAAGAATGTGTCGAGAGAGAAATAGGTACGTATCCCGCTAGTTAGTTAGATAGCGACGTTCAATTTTCTATGTGTCAGCTCCGAGTAAAGTGAGTTGTCTCCCACCCAACCCATTTCTTCCTATCACCCACCAATATCCCAAATCCATCCCCCTATTCTCCTCGTGTGCACCCCACACCCAAAAAACTAACCCACCAACCGCAGTCCCCCACAAAGACCCCCCCCCCCCCCCCCCCAACCCAACCCCGCTACCCCCCCCCCCCCCCCCCCCCCCCCTCCCAGCTCCCAGTCAGCTCCCCAGTAGTAGTAAGTTACCATGGTGTTTTATTTTATTGCAGCGTTTTTTTATCCGTCTCTATGCTGGATTTCTGGACAGGCTCTTTCTAGCTTGGCACTGAAGAGGAGCAGGCCAAGAACTTTCGTTGGGGGTCATTCACAATGGGAGATCCTAGACCGTATCCTATGCATGGAGTTTACTGATGTTTGCTCAAGTTGCAGATGCTGCTCGCTCCCTTTGAGATCATCCGTGACAGGGCATGATTATGACAGGCCTGAACGATCAGACAAGAGGTAAACCTTCAGAAATTAAGTTCTGCAACCTATTACACGTTTTATCTTTCTACCTTATAACATGTACCACCCAACCATTCTTCAGGCATAAGAGTGGGGACCAGCATCTGTCGTCTAATCTGCAGAATAGTCACGGGGTATGTCCCTGAGGACATGACCGTCATGGGATAGACAGGCAGGGCTGACGAAGTGTGTAGAGAGAGTAGAAAAGTAGTAGTGGTTAAACTACCCGTAACACATAGCAAACAATCACTCACGTGACAAACCACAGGTCCAATCTTTATTCTTTAACATCCTCATCTGTCTCTTAAGATTATAAATCTAACATCACGTTTAAAATGACAGGAACTCTGGTGCTGGACGCGGACCATCGGAACAGGGGTCAGCTAACTAGTCCCATCCCGAGCTACCAACTCTGGTATATTCAATGATGTTAACAAGTTTATTCGCTTTATGTCTCAAAAATTCTTGTCTAACGATCCATTATTGAATCAGGTTCCAGCAAAACTAGGCATCGTCCGAGGGTTTATACTTACCTTTACTTTATATTGTCTGCACCACATGTGGACGTAGACACCCAGGAGAGTGTCGTCGTGCTGCAGGAGGACTTGTTTTAAGTGGGTCAAGCTGGTCACTCTTCAGCGAGATAGCAAGTAGGAACACGGGGGCTAGTTCGTCGGTCATGCTGACAAGAAGCCAGACGCATCAGGCCGCGTCTTTGCGCGGAATCTAGGACAGGCTTTGCTAATACTAAGGTACCAATCACTGGGTGCATTATTTTTTTTCTCGGACGTTGCAGTGGTGCATTATTTATTTTCGGACGTGCAGTATTTGTTTTATTTGATACGGGTGCAACACATTCTGTGATATCTACAAAGTTTGCCTCATGTCTTACTATGACACCTGTACCACTTGACCATGTGTTATGTATATCCACGCCCATGAAAGACTCCGCACGTATTACCCATGTGTATAGAGACCTTCCTCTACAGTTTAATGACAGGATCCGTTCAGTTAATGCGCTTCTTTTAGACATGTGTGAGTTTGATATAATTCTGGGTATGGACTGGTTATCAGCGTACCATGCTACGATTGACTGTCATTCCCGTCGTGTTATATTCGGCAATATTCATACTCCTGAATTTATTTATCATGGTTCCCTACCGGGAAAATCTATGAAAATCATTTCTGCTTTAGAAGCACGTACTCTATTATCTCACGGCTGTGAAGGTTTCCTAGCTAATATTCATGACACGACTTCAGATGTTTCTTCTATTCATGATCAGCCAATTGTTTCCGAATTTCAAGACGTATTTCCAGAAGAACTTCCAGGAATTCCACCCATTCGCGATGTTGAATTCAACATTGAGCTTATTCCAGGAGCAGAGCCAATCTCCAAGGCTCCTTATCGCATGGCTCCGATTGAGTTGAAAGAGTTGAAGGATCAGTTGCAAGAGTTGTTGGAGCGAGGTTTTATCCGCCCAAGTGTATCGCCATGGGGTGTGGTTGGTCGCGAACCAACCCTTTTTATTACGTATATATATGTGTAAATACGTATAGATATAGCACAAGGATCGAGATCCGCGAGACCAATATCCTCGTATTGGAGATTTATTCGATTCAGCTGCAGGGTGCTAAGCATTTCTCCAAGATAGATTTAGATCCGGGTACCATCATGTTACGAGTGAAAGAGCAGGATAATTCCAAGACTGCTTTTCGTACACGTTATGGCCACTTCTGAATTTATGGTTATGCCCTTTTGGTATCACGAATGCTCCAGCAGTGTTTATGGGACTTGATGGAAAACCGAATCTTCATGAAGTCTTAGACAAGATTCGTCATCGTATTCGTCGATGATATTTGGGTTTTTTCTATAATCTAAAGAGGAACATGAGGAACATCTTCGCATGTTTTACAGATCTTACGCCAAGAGAAACTAATATGCCAGTTTTCAAGTGCGAATTTTGGTTGAGTTGAGTGGGCTTTTTCTGGGTCACATAGTTCATCGAAGGGATTACATGGATCCGGCGAAGGTGAGGGGGGTGGAGGCTATCACTAAGTGGCCAAGACCGACGTCAGTGACTGAAGTAAGGAGTTTTCTCGGATTAGCAGGCTATTATCGCAGATTTGTAGATGGGTTTTCACGACTGGCCTTACCCTTGACTAAGCTCATGCGAAAGGGTGAGAAGTTTGTTTGGAACGACGAGCGAGAGAAGAGCTTTGAAGAGCTTAAGCCGCGTTTAGTCTTGGCACCTATTCTTACTTCTCCCATCCGGTTCAGGTGGATTTCAGATTATAGTGATGCTTCAAAGAAAGGTCTGGGTTGTGGACTCAAGCAGCATGGGAGGTGATTGCCTAAGATCACGACAGCTAAACCTTATGAGGTGAACTATCCTACCATGACCTAGAATTAGACAGCGGTGTCCTTCGCTCTTAAAATTTGGAGACACTACCTTTATGGCGAATCATGTGACATTTTCACGATCATTAAAAGGTCTCAAGTACATTTTACTCAGCGAGGAATTCATTGAGAAGAGACGTTGGTTAGAAGTAATGAAGGATTATGAACCAAATTCAGTATCATCCGGGAGCAAATTGGTGGCTGACGGTTAAGTAGGAAATCAGTATGATAGCTGGCATCAAAGTAGAAGAAGAGATTATTCGCGATTGGAATCGTTTGGACTTAGAGTATGTGTTCGTGGACAGATTGGTTTTTGGGAGCTAGTCTGAGGGTTGAGCTAACTTATTTTCAGATTAAGGCAGCTCAAAAGGACGATGGTGAAATCTGGGCAATCATTCAGAATTTAGACAAGCAGACCGAGTTTCATGTTGATAGTGATGGCATTCTATGGCAGGGCACTAAGTTATGTGTACCAGAAGATCCTGCACTTCGAGAGGTTTTGATGACCGAAGCTCATAGTTCTCCTTTTTCTATTCATCCGGGTTCGACGAAGATGTATCATGATCTCAAGCAACACTTCTGGTGGAGTGGTAGAAACGTGATGTAGCAAACATTTGTTCAAAGTGTTTAGTTCTGTCAGCAAGTTAAAGATCGAACATCAGAGTGCAAGTGGTTTTCTTCAACCATAGAGATTCCTGTTTGGAAATGGGATGAAATATCTATGGACTTCGTTACAGGTTTACCACGGACTCAGAGGAAGCACGACGCTATCTGGGTTGTCGTGGATCGTTTGACCAAGACAGCGCATTTCCTTCCTATGCGTAGGAGTTTTCCATAGTAGATTGTGCAGAGATGTTGTTAGCCAGCAAGAATCGTTAGGCTACACGGTAACTCCATCAGCAATCGTATGTTAGAGAATCCACGTTTACGGTCTCGTTTCTGGGAAAGGTTTACAGAACGTTGGGGATCTAGGCTCAAGTTCAGTACGGCTTTTCAAATCCAGAGACAGTACGGGCCGTCAGAGACGTCGATTCCGACACTGGAGGACATGTTACGTCATTGTGTTTAGAATGACAAGGAAGATTGGACGATCTACATCTGTTTAGTTGAGTTCGCGTATAATAAAGTTGGCATGCAGTATCAAGGGCGCTCCCTTTGAGATGTGATACGGTAGGAAATGCGTGCTCCTATTGTTGGGATCAGGGTTGGTGAGCGGGTTCTTGAGGGGTCCAGAGATGTATTGGGTGACCATGCAGAAGTCGCTGTCGCAGGGAAAAAACTTAAAGAGCTCAGACACGTCAGAAGAGTTATGCCGATAAGCATCGCAGATTGTTAGAATTTCAACCGGGTGAACATGTATTCTTGAAAGTATCACCTACACGTGGAGTCAGGCGTTTTGGTATTAAGGGCAAGCTTAGTCCTCGTTTTATAGGACCATTTGAAATTCTTGAAGCGTGGGTGTGGTTTTCCTATGTTTGGCGTTATCCCCAACTCTCTCATGTTCACAACGTATTTCACGTATCTTTACTAGAGGTTACAAAGTTCATATCTACGTTGTCTCCTATCCATTTGGTCAGATCGTGAAGATTTATCTTACACAGAAGAATGAGGGTCTATTCTAGACCGTCAAGTCAGATGTCATGAGGAAAAAGACTTTCCTTTCGTTTAAATCTTTGGAGAGTCATCCTGAACGGAAAAAAAAACAAAATAAGAAAAAAAAAACCACTTGGGGAAACCATGGAGTCTTACGGACTTCTATCCTCATTTTCTTCCATGATTGGTATGTTCTTTTCAGTCGTATCATGTTTCTAATTCGAGGACGAATTATTCTTTTAAGAGGGGAAGAGTTGTAAAACCCACATGAAAATACCATGAAATTTAAAATTTTTAATAAATAATAAAATCACGACAAGAAAACTTATGAATCTAATATCATGACAAGGTAACGCGCAAAATTAAAAGCTACGAATCATGAACACGAGAAGGTATGGAATATGACATAAAAATAAAACTACAAACTTCTGTTGGGCTCATGGAAATTTCGGCAATGCTCAAGAAAAGAAAAGGCCCAAGCCCATGTCCCCATTTATTAATTCCAGGGAACTAGATTTTATCTCATTTATTGTTACAAAAATTCAAATAAGAAACCCTAAAAAAATTTCTACAACCGGCGGCACCAAAGGGGAAGGGAGGAACAAGTTTGATCTTGGTTCGTGGAATCATTGTGTTTTCGATCTCTATTCCATCCTCGATCTATTCCTGTAATCGGTAAACCACGAAAACCTTTTGATTGTTTTGCTATAAATTATTATGCATGCATGAAATCATCTTATAAATAATAAGAATTTAAAACCATGAAATGAAAAATAATGCTAAATCGATTCATGTGTTGGTGTGGGGTGGTTCGTGAGTCGAAGGAAAACAAGCCGAGACCCCTATGGGGCTCGGCATATATACACATATTGACATAGGTACTTTTCGTTGGGCTATAACCGAACCAAGACCAAGCCGAGTACCTCTAGGGTACTCGGCACATACAATGGTTGTTTTGGATCATGTCGCGTGCGTTGTTCGACCCTAGAACCAAGCCGAGACCCCTATGGGCTCGGCATACATGTTTTGAAATTGGGAAGTGTTGTTCGCTGGGTATGGTTCGAACCAAGGCCAAGCCGAGACCCCAAGGGGTACTCGGTACACATATGTTGTTGGAATTGACGTCCGAGTAACCTTAGACCAAGAAAACCAAGCCGAGTACCTAGTACTCGGCATACACCTCTAGACCAAAATCATGGGTATATTTCGGCATATTTTTTTTTGTGTCAAGGGCTTGGCTTTGCATAAGGGCTTATAATATTAGAAGACTTTCGGCTTATATATGGGCTTATGGCGTAAGGTGGTCCGGCTTAATGTGTGGGCTTATGAGCTAGATTGTCTTCGGGTTGGTATGTGGGCTTATGGTTTATGTTGGTTGTGGGTTCGCCGGCCCAAAAGCCCCACAAGTAGCCAAGGCCATTCGGCCCATTTGATTTGGGTTATTCTTATTCGGCCCAATAAGGGAGCCACCCATGTGGGTGCGACCCATTTTATTGGTTAATTGGGTCGGGGTTGTCACGATAAGGGAATGTTTTATAGTGTTAAGGAAATTTAAAAGAAACTTGGATTCTCCAAACTTAATGATTTCATGTTATTTGATTTACACCCCAGACACAATATCGGAAATAATATAAAGGCACACCACCCCCCCCCCCCCCGCCAAATTAGACCCCACGCGAACTCTAATCCCCCCCCCCTCGCGGTGCCTCTTATAATCCTTAACTTTAATAATTTCGTTTTGGACATTAAACATTAAGTAATGCTAATTATGACCCCTAATTTTGAAAATGACACTTTCGACCCTTTAACTTTAATTAACTACAGTTTGACCCTTGTAATCATGAAATTGACATATGCCTTAATGATTTTAATTACCAATTTATAAACTAAAGTATATTAAATAACATGATTTATCTAAATAAATAACAATAGATTATTTATTAATCCAAGACACAGAAATGGAAACCTGCTATTTTTTTTTAAAGTTATTATTTATGGAAACCTGCTATTTTTAGAAAGTTACTATTAATGGAAACTTGCTATTTTTAGAAAGTTACTATGTATGGAAACCTGCTATTTTTAGAAAGCTGCTATTTATAGAAACCTGCTATTCTTGGAAACTTACTAAATAAGGAAAGTTACTACTTTTAGAATATCAAGTATAATAAGATACAAATCATGGTATCCAATAATTCAAGAAACGTACAAGTATTCTACTTAAGGGAAAGTTACTAAAAATAGAAAGAAACTTAAATCATGCACAAGTAACTTATACAAACTCTTTATCATGTAGCACGTGTGAAGACGGAGTGATATCTTTCTGTTTTCTTCCTTTCACTGCTTCATTGTCCAGGTACGGATATTCCGTCCTTTCAGTAAGGGTCATTCTGCTATTCATTGATTCATTCCCCAGAATGCTTTGCTTCCCCATTTCTAGTTTTGCCTGATTCATTCATATTTTTTTCTGTCCCACTGCCCGAGCGATATATATGTTGCATGCATTGATTATGTGGACTTACCACCTAGTTATGGAGGTACCATGACCCATGACACTTGAGGCCCACCCCCTTGTGTATGATCTTTCGCGTTGAGAGTGATTCACGCGGCGTCCCTTTTCATGTTACCAGTTTTATTTCATGTTGGCCATTTTTATTCAGGGGCGTATGGGTGCAATCCTAGTTTACATGTTTTACGTTTCATTGGTGATTGTTGGTGTGTGCTCACATCCCATCTATTGGAGTTGATCCCTCCACCCATTTCATTATAAGAGGTCACCCCTCTAGTACATGTTGAGGCATCCCCTCTACTTTATGCATGTATGCACGTTATTATTATGTATGATATAGGAGCTGTGGGCAAACCCTTGTTGCTATGTTATGCTACTTATGACATTCCATTATACATTATATCTTAACAACCATGTTTTACATGTTCATTGCTATTCTTCATGACATATTTCTCCAGGTTCCTCATGACACTCATGAATCTTTCCGCTGCTTTATATCCCTTATTCAGGATTTTGTTTATTACGTTCATTTCATTTGAATGTTCACTGGAGCGTTATGCTCAGCGTATATTCTTTTCAATGTTTCTTACGGCAGAGTAACTAGAGGAAGTTGGCATGAGAGATTGTGGTCTTAGGAAGAGACCCTTTGTTTCCACTCTTTTATCATTGAATTTGCGGACTTATGTTTTGGACACATTGTTTCGTCCTTTAAATACCATTTGTTTATGCCATTGGTTAAACTTCATAATGGGAGCCGATGTTTGTTTCCGGCTTTCCACCTTGTTACGTTACCAGTTATGTTTTATGCCTTTTATGCTTTGATATGACGCCATGATTATGAAGTGATGCCCACTCGTCAGAGAGGGGTGTTACAGAGGCTATGCAGGAAGAGCTTCTACATATCAAGCTATAAGAAGTTTGGACTTTAGTGGATTTACCAAATAGAAAAAGGGCTATTGGCACTAAATGGGTCTTCAGGAACAAGAAGGATGAAAGAGGCATTGTGATAAAGAACAAAGCAAAGTTGGTTGCTCAAGGGTACACACAAGAAGAAGAGATTGACTATAATGAAGTCTTTGCCCCTGTTGCAAGAATTGAAGCAATTAGGCTATTCTTAGCCTATGCCTCATTTAAAGACTTTGTGGTATACCAGATGGATGTCAAGAGTGCTTTTATTTATGGCAAGATTGAAGAGGAAGTCTATGTTTGTCAACCACCAGGATTTGAAGATCCAGACTTTCCTGACAGAGTATACAAAGTAGAAAAGGCACTTTATAGATTGCATCAAGCTCCAAAAGCTTGGTATGAAACCTTGTTAACTTATTTGTTGGACAATGGGTTTTAGAGAGGAAAGGTAGAAAAGACTTTGTTTATCAGAAGGGACAAAGGTAATATTCTGTTAGTTCAAGTGTACGTAGATGATATCAGTTTTGGCTCTACAAAGAAGTCATTGTGCACTGAGTTTGAGAAGATGATGCATAAGAAGTTTCAAATGAGTTCTATGGGTGAACTCACATTCTTCTTAGGACTGCAAGTAAAGCAAAAGGAAGATGGAATTTTTATCACTCAAGACAAATATGTGACTGAGATTTTGAAGAAATTTTGTTTTACTGATGTTAAGACAGCAAGCACACCTATGGAAACTCAAAATCCTTTGCTCAAGGATGAAGATGGCAAAGAAGTAGATGTTAATTTATATAGATCAATGATTGGTTCATTGATGTATCTTACTTCTTCAAGACCTGATATTATGTTTGCAGTGTGTGCCTGTGCAAGATACCAAATCAACTCAAAAGTATCACATCTTCATGCTGTGAAAAGAATTTTTAGATACTTAAAAGGTCAATCTAAATTGGGCCTTTGGTATCTAAAAGATTCACCTTTTGATTTGGTAGCATACACTGATAGTGATTATGCTAGAGTAAGCTTGGATAGGAAGTCTACAACAAGATGTTGTCAATTTCGTGGGTGTAGATTGATTTCATTGCAGTGCAAGAAGCAGACTATAGTTGCTAATTCCACAACAGAAGCTGAATATGTAGCTGCTTCAAGTTGCTATGGTCAAGTGCTTTGGATTCAAAATCAATTTGATTATCGGTATAACTTTATGCATATAAAGATCTATATTGATAATGAGAGTACTATATGCATAGTTAAGAACCCTGTTTTTCATTCAAAAACAAAGCACATTGAGATTAGACATCACTATATCAGAGATTAGCTAATTCAAATGATCAAGATTCATACTAACAAGAATGTTGCAGATTTGCTTACAAAAGCATTTGATGTAAGTAGATTTCAATATTTGATTGCTAGTATTGGAATGCTTAATCTTTAAAGTCTTAATTATGAAAATGGTGAGGTAAACAGAATTGAGAGAGTTTGTAAGAACAAAAACAGTAAGAGAGATGTATGATAAAAACAGACAGAGTGATTTAGTGAGAAAAAGAATTAAGAGAAGTTGTGAGTTGAAAAACAGAAAGAAAGATGTGTAATAAAAACAGACAGAGTGATTTAATAAGAAAAAGAATTAAGAGAAGTTGTGAGTTGAAAAATAGAAAGAGAGATGTGTGATAAAACAGATAGAATTGAGAGAATTTGTGAGCTGAAAAACAGAAAGAGAGTTGAATATAGTAAAAACAAACAGAGAGAATTGTGAGCAAAAAGAATTGAGAGAAAGAAAAAACTAACAGAGAGAGTTGTGAGCTAAAAGAATTAAGAGAAAGCAAAAACAGATAAAGAGATTTTGTGAGCTAAAATGCTAATTTGATGATGGAAAAGCTGATTAGAATGGAATTGGAGTTAATGCTGGTGATTCAAAGTGAATGCTGCTAGGCATAAACTTACTGCTGCTTGGAAAAGTTAATGCTGCTAGGCATAACTTACTACTACCGGTTGCAAGTTAATGCTGCTAGGCTTAACTTATTGCTGAGTTACTACTGTTGGGTTACTTACTACTGCTAGTTAAAAGTTAATACTGCTATTAAGGTTTCATTTCACTCATTTAATTGATTTCATTCAATCATATACTCTCTAATCAGAAACCCTAACTCAATTTCATCAATCATCATCAAAAAACCAACACAATGAGACACTTTACCAGTTTGCTGTTACTCAACAATTTGGTTGCGGTTTTTTGTCTAAATCCCACTGAAGTGAGGGTTTGAGCAGTTAGTGGATTTTTTGAATACAAACCCTTTAAGATATGCACTAACGATCAATCCCACTATCTATACTTCGTGCATTGAACAATTCTGGGCTACTGTCAAGGTGCAAACTATCAATGGGGAAGTACAGTTACAAGCCCTAGTTGATGGGAAGAAGATAATCGTTACTAAAGCATCTGTTAGACGTGACCTTTAACTAAATGATGAGGAAGGTACGGATTACTTGCCAAATGCTACCATTTTTGAAGAACTTACAAAGGATGGGGTATGAAAAACTTTCACAGAAGCTTACATTCTATAAGGCATTCTTTTCTCCTTAATGGAAATTCCTTATTCATACTATTTTGCAATGCCTAAGTGCTAAGACTACTGCATGGAATGAATTTAGTAGAACTATGGCTTCTACAATTACCTGCTTAGCTACAAACTAAAAGTTCAACTTTTCAAAGTACATATTTGAAAGTATGGTGAAGAACTGGGATAATGTTGATCCCACTTCAATGGATCTTGAATTCCTTAGCTTGTATAAGGTTTAGTTATGCAAGATAAATCCTACACAACTATAGTAGAAACTTTGTTTGATAATACTAAAGATTATACAGAATCTAATCTTTAATATAAGAAGACCTCTTCAATGAAATAGTAATTCTAATGAACACACAGATTAACACACAAAAGCTTCAATATATTAATACGAATACTTTAACTAGTATTAGGGTTATAAAACCTTGAAGCTATGACAATTCTATGAATGACTCAATTTGATTCATAGAACTATATACCCTTGGAGGCTTTTATTACCAAGGAGTCTTGTTGATATTTACCAATATATTACAAAAACTTTAGAATTTTCTTAATGATCTATTTATAATAACAATCCTATAAACGAAGTAACTTGATCTTTAGCAATCTTTATCTTTTCCTGAGCAGTCTTTTTCCTTTCAGCAGTTGCTAATCTTTTAGCATTTGTAACTTTGTTCCAGCAAACTTTAATCTGAAACACTAGCAGTTGTAACTTATACACCAACGATTTAACTGTGTACAAGCTGTAGTAGAGTAGTATACTACTTAGAATTTTTCTTCAATCTTCACAGCTAGTACTAACTTTTACTCTAGCAGTACTAATACATATACTAGCCAATACTACGTGACACTACCGTAAGGAACTTGCGAAGTAATATTACCTAGCCATAGTAACTTACACTGCAGTAGATAACTTATAACACCCCTATTTTTTGACATATGCAGCGGAAGCTAATCTAGTGTATTATATCATAGTACAAACAGTCATAATCATAGGAAAACGACTCGAAAAAGAGACGTTTTTGGAAATTTAGTTATTCATTTATTATTTCATCAGAGTTTTTACAACAAGAGATGTCCCCAAAATCGACATGAAATCATAAAGTTTTGAATCGATAACAGTTTAGCCATCTTCAAGTTCTGTGACACGTTGTGTCATAGATGTTCGTTTACTAAGTTAAACATGCCTAAGAAATCAACTCAAAGGTTGGAGTGAAATTCAATAGGTTTAAGTAAAGTTAGTTTTGAATGCAGTTCAATAGTGGGTTTATGATGTTATACACCATGTTTGTTATTAATTTCATGCATGTACTTTATCATGAGAAACAATATTATTGCCTACTCATGACACGAAGCCTTAGGTTAATCATAACCACAAATAATTGCCCCAACGGGTAACTTTGCCAAAACACCCGTAAAGTTATTCAAATGTGTGCTATTGGTTACCGACAGTATAGGTACACCTCGGGCGAAGTCAGTCCTAAATAGGATCTATTCACAGCATTCGCGCTTACCATGCGAGTAATTAACGGTTCATGATAGTGGGGACTTAATGGCAAAAGTAGGGACTTAGGCAATAATGTATCAGGATAGCATTTGGAAAATACTTGCATTCATAGTTTATAGCATGTATCCCCCTCGCGGGTTTATAAAACATTTAAAAGATTGAATGCAAGGCTATGAACTCACCTTAACAGTACAGGGAAATCTGATTGATGGCAAAAGTATATGAAATGAAAGTAACGGCTTCGTCACACAACCTGGGTAATATGTCAAGTCTTAGTTTGATTGGATATGTTTTATGTCATAATGAAATATCATTTTGATTGGATTTATCTATGGAATATCGTTCCATGTTCGGGGTTAGGGCCTTCATATTTCAGTGGTGATGTAGTAAAGTTTGAGGAACCGGACACTTTAAATCGTAAATTCAGCAAACTCGTCAAAACGTATACCCAATAGGAAATCCGTCACATGAAGCTACCTAGTACTGTGTATACATATAGTTTGATGTTTCTTCAAAAGTTTGTATTAATATTTATTTATATATATATATATATATATATATATATATATATATATATATATATATTTTTAATTTATTATAAAAATATAATATTTTATAAGTTTGCAAAACTAGCAATATATACTCTTGGTTTATAAACTTTTACAAGTTTAGTCCTTCATATAAAAAGTATATTTATTATATATTATATTATATATACTTTTATATATATATATATATATATATATATATATATATATATATATATTAAACCTTTAACTTTGAAACTTGGCAAAATAGGTCCTTATAGTTATAACTTTAAGAAAATGACATTTTCAGCCACTTTAGTTATAAATTTCAGAAAGTTACGATATATACCCCTATGCTTGGAAATATTTGCGAAACAAGTCCAAAAAGCCATGCAAACTTATTTTATGATTCCAAAAGATATTTGCAGGTTATAGCTTATTAGAATAAGCAAAAATAAGATGTTCTAACGTAAAAAAAGTTTAGAAAAATGATTCGTTAGCTAGAGAAGAAGAAAATCAAAACGGTTGTTTTTTTGGGTTTTTATCAAAAAACACATTGGAGTTTGAGGATTCAAAGCAATCAATACAGATTTCATACATGATCTTAAGAGCATTATGAACATTATTGTACAGAATATAAGCTTATGGAACAAGATCTTAGGCTTACTTGAGTTAAAATAGGTCGAAATGGGGTTTTCAGTGTCGTACGCCTAGTAATGACTTCAAGGCTTCATTTTTCTTGATTATTGGCTTCTATTATGAGCTTAGGGACTTCTCTTAATCTTATATTGCTGCTATGGAAAGCTAGAATTCCATTTGAGGGTATGAGATGAGATGTGTGGGATGAATTGAAAATGGTGCTTTGGTTCGTGTATTTATAGGGTGAAAACACCCTTGGTGCTTAAGTTTTGAGTTTAATTAGTGTCAAGGCTAGTTAAGGTGACTAAGAGGGGCTATTAGTGTGAGTCTTATAAGCTAGAAACTAGCCATGAAGTATTGGAGGGGTGTTTGGAGGCCACGACATACAAAGAGCAACAAGGAAGTGATTTGTTTACATGTAGCTTACAAGGAGGTGATGGAGGTGCTTGTAAGCTACTTGGGTGGTTGCATGGTGAGTCATAGAGGTGCTTGAGGTGCTTGGTTGCTAGCTTGGGTGTAAAAATGGGTCAAAATGGAAAGAAAATGGTGTCGGGTTTATTTTGCTTTCGGGATAGGGTTTTTGACTTAAAATTCAATTTAAGGTTAGGGTTTAGGATAGATTAAGGTTTAGGATTAGTGTTAGGATTGAGATTAGGGCTTAGGATTAAGTTTTAGGGCTTAGTTTTAGGTTTAGGGTTTAGTTTTTAGTTGAAAGTGAAATTAGGGTTTAGGGTTTTGTTTTATGGTTTAGGGTTTTAAAACATGGATTAGGGTTAAGATTAGGGATAGATTAGGGTTTAAGAGTCATGAATTAAGTACTTGTACCTTGTGCTAAAGAGGTGGGAAGTTTAAACATGATCTAGGAGCTTAAATGACCAAGTTTGGCTTTCTTGCATTATTGACTTGTACATTATGCTTTAGAAAGTTGTAACTTGATTTAGAGGGAAAAAGATATTTAAAATGTTGTGTGTATTGATACCTTGCAACATGCTTTTAAAGGCTTGTACATTAATTTTATATGTATACATTACATATAATTAGGGTTTTGATATAAACGTTAACGTTTAATGCTTGTTTTGAAATAATGTTTTGAAAAGTATGTTAAATGGATAATGTACTTAGTTAAAATGATATTAAGATATAGACTTGACATATTAGGATGTTTACATGATATAAACATAGATATAAATGGCATTGATAGAGGTTGTGTGAGCTCGTTTACTTTAGAGATGCAAGTTACGTTGCATAATGAGATAAAGCAAAAAATTTCCCTGTAAGAAGGTGATATATTTATAATAGATGGATATTACAGTGCATCTAATTTAATAGATGGATATTTACATTGATGAAAATTACGGGTTGTTATAGTCTCCCTCCCTTAAAAGAAATCTCATCCCGAGATTTAGTTGGATGCCGGAGTAATGTTTGAAAACAGATGTGGATTCTTGGCACGAATTTGATCTTCGAGTTCCCATGTAAATTCTGGTCCTCTTTTAGAGTTCCATCGTACTTTAACTATAGGAATATGACTTTGTTTCAGTTGTTTAACTTCTCGATCCATAACTTCCACTGGTTCTTCCACAAAATTAAGTTTGTCATCGAGCCGAAGCTCTTTTATTGGAATGACAAGGGATTCGTTAGATAAGCATTTATTTAGATTAGAAACGTGGAAACTATTGTGGACATTTCTAAGTTCTTCGGGAAGCTCAAGTTTATATTCCACTAGACCAATCCGTTTAAGGATTTTGAATGGTCTAATGTACCGAGGGTTAGCTTTCCTAGTTTCTAAATCGGGATGATTCTCCTTACGACGGTGATACTTTCAAATAAACACAATCTCATCTTGAAGTTCTTAAAGGCTTCCGTCTTTTTATAGGGCATAACTTCTTTGTCCGATCCTCTTGCAGCTTCAAACGTTGTCGATTTTGCACTATCTTTTCAGTGGTTTATAGACGTATTTTCTGGTCCTGTTAAGTTTGAACATCTCCTCAACTTCGGCCCAACAAACAAGTGATCTGCACTTTCGACCATAAAGTGCCTCAAATGGTGTTGCCTTAATACTGGCATGGTAACTGTTATTGTAGGAGAATTCTACCAATGGTAAGTGTTTTTCCTATCCTTTTCTAAAGGTCTATAAACACTGCTCCGAAGCTGTTCGAGTGTTTGAATGGTCCTTTCACTTTGTCCATCGGTTTCAGGATGATATGCCGTACTCATGTCTAATTGAGTACCCAAAGCACTTTGTAATGATCGACAGAATCTGGATGTGAAATGACTGTCACAATTCGAGATGATGGATATTGGCACGCCATGCCGGGAGACTATTTCTTTGATGTACACCCTTGTAAGGGTTTCCATACTATCTGTCTCTCAGATAGGGATGAAATGTACAGATTTGGTAAGACGATCGACAATGACCCAGATTATGTCATGTCCGCTTGATGTTTTGGGATGTTTTGTGACAAAATCCATTGTTATTTCTTTCCCACTTCCACATAGGAATCTCAGGTTGAACTAGTATAGCCGGAGGGTTCTGACATTCTGCATTTTACTCTTTTATGACATGTTCTATATCTGCCAAACATATTTCAGCGTTGAATTGCTTCAGGTTTAGGCCACAATATAGCGTTCTTTAGATCTTGATACATTTTGTCAGAACCCGGGTAAATGGAATATTTTGATTTATGAGACTCATGCATGATCAAGTCTTTCAGATTACCAAAGAGTGGTAACCAGCTTTGGTTCTTGATACAATCGAAGTTCCATCAGGCATACTTCAAACGCTTTGTCGCATTCCTTATAAATAGAGTTTTTTTTTTTTTTCGCAGTGGCCGTGAGGTTTTTTCCTTGCGTTACTTCATGTTTGAAGTTCGAGAATTTGTTGATGTAGTTTTGTTTCGTTATGAGACGGTCAAGATTAATGCTCTAATTCGGAGTAGTTTGATTTGTTCCTTTCGGCTTAAGGCATCTGCTATGACATTTGCCTTTCCAGGGTGATAACGAATCTCACAATCATAATATGCAAGCAATTCTAACCAACGCCGTTGTCTCATGTTCAACTCTTTTTGATCAAGAATGTGCTGAAGACTTATATGATCAGTGAACACAGTACATTTGATGCCATACAGATAGTGTCTCCAAATTTTAAAAGTGAACACTACTGCTCCTAATTCGAGATCATGAGTGGTATAGTTTTCTTCATTAGGCTTAAGTTGTCGGGATGCATATGCAATAACATTCTCTCTTTGCATTAACACTGCTCCCAGACCTTGATGGGATGCATCACAGTCTACAACAAAATCATTGTTTCCTTTTGGTAATGCTAAGATTGGAGCTTCACATAGCTTTTGTTTTAGTAGTTGAAAAGCCGATTCTTGGTCTTCGTCCCATACATACTTCTTGTTTTTCTAGGTTAATTCAGTCAAAGACTTTGCAATCTCTGATAAATCTCCGATAATAGCCGGCAAGTCCTAAGAATTGACGAACTTCTGTGGGTGTAGTAGGAGATGTCCAATTCTTAACTGCTTCAATCTTAGTGGGATCAACATGAAGTCCTTGACTATCAATCAAATGTCCAAGAAATTACACGATACGAATCCATAAATCACATTTGGAGAACTTGGCATACAATTTCTCTTTTCTAAGTAATTACAAGATTATTCTCAGATGTTTTGCGTGTTCTTCTTTGTTATAAGAGTAGATAAGAATATCATCGATGAGATCTTACACAAAATTTATCCAAGATAGTTTACACACAACGATTCATGAGGATCCATGAATACAGCAGCGTGCGTTAGTTATAACCAAGATGCATCACTTGAAATTCATAGTGTTCGTATCTTGTTCTGAAAGCAGTCTTAAGAATATCTTTATCCCTTACTCTCAGTTGATGATAACCTGATCTTAAGTCGATTTTTGAGTAGACACTCGAACCTTGAAGTTGATCGAATAAGTCATCGATTCTGGGTAATGGGTAACTTATAGTAAGTTTATTCAACTCCCGATAATCAATACACATTCTGAAGGATCCGTCTTTCTTTTTAACAAATAAGATAGGAGTTCCCCAAGGTATTGATGAAGTACTTGGTCGGATAAAACCTCAGTCTGCTAACTCTTGAAGTTGGTTAGATAGTTCCTGCATTTCTGAAGGAGCTAATCTATAGGGTGTGCGGGCTACAGGTGCTGCTCCTAGAATTAAATCGATTTGGAATTCTACTTGACGAACGGGAGGAAGGCCAGGTAGATCTTCAGGAAAAACTTTGGAATTCTCTGACTACTGGGGTTATTCTAATCGTTTCTGTCTGGCAGCTTTTTCATTACTTGGGCTATTGAAAATTGACATCCTTGTTACGTATACCCTTGCGTTTTTTATCAAGACATCGGGTTAGTCGAGTTTTTACTTCCGATCTACCGCTACGGATGATGTAAAATTTTCCACCATTGATGGACACTGCTGGACGACTTTCTCGTCACAGATAATTCTGGCATGATACTTGGACAACCAATTCATACCAACGACGATGTCAAAACTACTGAGTTTAATTGGCATGAGATCGATTTTGAAAGATTGATTTAGCAAGGTTAGGGTGAAACCCTGGATAACGGTGTTTGTGCTTACTAGATTTCTGTCAGCCATTTCGATATCGTAAAAGGTATCTATTGTAATAGGCGGGATATTTAGCATAGAGGCAAGAGATATGGATATGAAGCTTTTATCGGCTCTGGAATCAAATAATACTTTAGCTAAATGTTGGTTTAGGAGAAACATACTCGTAACTACGTTCGGATCTTGATGAGCATTCCTATCTCTTAGCATGTAGGCTCTTCCCTGGGCATTGATGTTGGTCTTTCGGCACTGATTTGTATAATGCCCTTTTCTCTTTACAGGTTGAAAAATAACCGGATGGACACTGGTGGTAGTGATTACTTCCAGTGGCTGGCCTCTTATTTCGGCAGTTCTTGGTCAAATGGCCCACCTTGTTGCAAGTATTACACTTAACAGTACAAGGTCCTGTGTGATGTAGATCACATTTTCTACATAATAGGAGGTTTCCAGCGTACCTATTGTTCTTAGCAGGAGTGGCAGCATAAGCTTTGACAGCTTTTTGCCTTCTGTTTTGTTGTGGTTGGTGATTATTGTAGTGGTTGGTGTTGGTGTTACGGTAGTTGTTGTTGTTGTGGTAATTGTTGTTGTTGAAAGTTCTTCTGTCGTCAAACTTTCATTTATGATCACCTGATACTTGCACCGGAGTGTGATTTGTTACCTAATCCATTAGCCTTTGGGCTATGTTAATGGCTTCTTCTAAAGTTTGAGGATTAGAGGCGGTAACATTTCCTTTAATACTTCTAGGTAATCCTCTGATGAAAGCTTCTAAGAATTTCTCGGTGTTTGGTACCATGTTTGGGCATAAGACTGCTATTTCTTAAACTCTTCTAACGTAAGGTTTAAGATCATTTCCCTTTACAGTCAGATTGTAAAGTTTATCTTCCATCTTTCTGACTTTAGTTCGTGGACAATACTTGTTTGTCAAGAGCCTTTTCAATTCAGTCCAGGTGATTTAATTGGTTTGATTTACTCCCATAGGTTGGGCGTATACATTCCACCAGGACAAGGCATCATCAGTAAGGGTACCAGTAGCAAATGTTACTTTGTTTTCCTTGGCACATTTGCTTCGAGAGAATACTGATTCGGTTCGTTCAAACCAGCGGATGAGGCCAACTGCTCCTTTCATACCATTGAAGTAGAAAGGTTGACAGCTTATGAACTCTTTATAGTTTCCCGTTTTTGCTACAGGAGTTCCAGTAGGTCTGGTGTTCCTGTTGGGATTACTAGTATCTGCCATTGTTGCAGCTAGTGCTTCTAGAGCCGCAGTGACACTGTCAGCAACTAGTTTCTTAATGGCAGCCTGAGTCATGGCCGGTACTTCAGATGTTGACGTCCTTTTGGGAGGCATTCTATCAACATAAGACAACACGTAATAAGAATAATATCACAAATCTTAAAAATGTAATGCTTATTTGAAATTCTTAAAGTTCAAAAATAAGCATTGTTTTAATTGATGCTTTGAAATATGAAATTCTTACAAGTATTGTTATAGAGTTATGGTTTCTTTTTTATATTTTATTCCAAAATTTCTAATTGATGATGAAGATGAAGACAACGATATAGGATATAAGATAAATGAATCAGTATTAGGAAACAACAAAGTAGAACGAGATTGCCATTGTATTATATTAAGAACAACTTGCCTTTGTACTATACATAGTTAAGATTTGACAAGTGTTTTTATTTATACCACACATCCCGTGGCTAGGTTCTAATAAAAGCGATAACTAAGATCTAATCTAATAGTCCGATGGTCCTTCTTGGCTGATCTTGAGTTCATTGATGGCATTCAGAAGACTTTCCTTATCTTCTTGATGACGAATCTGGATATCGTTGATGATGTGTTCTAGATCAGTAATTCTGAAGCGAGCCAGAGAAATTTTGTGGTTATTTCCCATCTGCTTCTTTTGAAGTTTAGAAATTTGAGCACGAGCTTGTTGGAGTTCAGCTTCCAGATTGTCAAAGTCTTGTTGGATGATCACCCGACCTTTTCCGAGTCCTTCAATTTTGTCTTCTATGTACTCAATACGGTCGAGAGAAAGTTCATCTAGATGATTTAAGATTTCCTTAATTTGCTCCTCGTGACGTTCCAGACTTGTCTTACGAGAGCTTTCTCCTATCTCAAAGTCTTGAGGTAGGGCAGAAGTAGATGAGGATGAACAACCTCGTTTCTTTGGTGGTAGTAGTCCTTCAGGAAGAAAGAATTCTTGAGGATTAAGCATTGATGATTGAGGTATGATAGTTAGAGGTGGGATAGGTGATTTTTCAGCATAGAATGCTTGCATAACTTTCATGTAGGGATCATCATGAAAGAGCAAAAGAGTTGGTAAAGCCATTGGAACTACGCCAAATGAGTTTGAAGAGCTAGAATATGTTTTTCTCGGTGAAGCTGGGACATAGTCCGGAGAAGCCAGGATAAAGTCGGGAAAGTTAGAGGAAAAAGCATCCTCAATACCGGAAGTAAGATGGTTGGGAGACGACATCACTCTGTTAACAACCCAGCGGTAAATAACATAAGTTATTTATATAATAGTATAATAGTTATGTATCTTTTCATACTATTCGGGAGATGTAGTGGCACGGAGGACTTTCTTGGCTAGAAAAAAAAGTAGTTATAGTTAAGGTTTCATCCTTGTTCTCTATAAACCTGGCTCTAATACCAATCTATAACACCCCCATTCCTGACATATAGCCGCAGAAGCTAATCTGGGGTATTATTTCATAGTACAACAGTCATAATCATAGAAAACAGCTCGAAAAGAGACGTTTTTAGAAAATTTAGTTATCATTCATTATTTCATTAGAGTTTTTACAAAAGAGATGTCCCAAAATCTACATGAAAACATAAAGTTTAAATGATAACAGTTTAGCCATCTTTAAGTCCGTGCCACTCCGTGCCATAAGATGTTCAGTTACCTGAGATAAACATGCTAAAAAGTCAACACAAAGGTTGAGTGAAATTCATAGGTTTAAGTAAAGTAGTTTGAATGCAGTTCAATAGTAGGTTACGTTGTTATACACCCATAGTTTGTAATAATTGCATGCATGTACAATTATCATAGAAAACAATATTATTGCCCTAAGCTTATGACACTGAAGCCTTAGCTTAATCAATAACCATAAATAATTGCCCTAACGTGTGTCTTTGCCAAAAACACCCGTAAAGTTATTAAAATGTGTGTTATTGGTTACCGACAGTATAGGTAAACTAACGGGGAGTCCAATCCTAAATAGGTCTATTCACAGCATTCGCGCTTACACAGACAAGTAATTTACGGTTCATGATAGTGAGGACCTAATGGAAAAAGTAGGGACTTAGGCAATAATGTATCAAGATAGCATACAGAAAAATACTTGCATTCATGGTTTATAGGATGTATCCCCCTCGCGGGTTTATAATACATTTAAAAGATTGAATGCAAGGCTATGAACTCACCTTAACAATACAGGGAAATCTGATTGATGGCAAAAGTATATGAAATGAAAGTAATGGCTTCGTCACATAACCTGGGTAATATGTCAAGTCTTAGTTTGATTGGATATGTTTTATGTCATAATGAAATATCATTTTGATTTGATTTATTATGGAAATATTGTATCACTGTTTGGGCCATCATAATTCAGAGGTCATGTAGTAAATGTTTGAGGAGCCAGGACACTTTAAATAGTAAATCGAGCAAACTCGTCAAAACGTATACCCAAATGAAATCCGTCACATGAAGCTCCCAAGTAATGTGATACATTATAGTTTTAAGTTTCTTCAAAAGTTAGAATAATTTATATATATTTTTATAATTATTATAAAAATATAATATTTTATAAGTTTGCAAAATTGGCAATATATACCCTTGGTTTATAAACTTTTACAAGTTTAGTCCTTTATATAAAAAGTGTATATATATATTAAACCTTTAACTTTGAAACTTGGAAAAATAGAAGAGAGATATAGTTAGTGTCCAGTGAAATCCATATTGCTAGAGAATAGGTGCTAGCAAAATGAAATTTTCAGCCCCTTTAGTTATAAATTTCAAAAAGTTACGATATATACCCCTATGCATAGAAATATTTGCAAAAGAAGTCCAAAAAGCCATGCAAGCTTATTTTATGATTCCAAATGATATTTGCAGGTTATTAGAATAAGCAAAAATAAGATGTTCTAAAGTAACAAAAGTTTAGAAAAAGGATTCGTTAGCTAGAAAATCAAAACGGGTCGTTTTTAGGGTTTTTATAAAAAACACATGGGTTTGAGGATTCAAAGCTTCAAACAAGAGTTCATACATGATCTTAAGAGCATTATGAACATTATTGTACAGAATATAAGCTTATGGAACAAGATCTTAGGCTTACTTGAGTTAAAATGGGTCGAAATGGGGTTTTCGGGTTCGTACGCCTAGTAACGACTTCAAGGCTTTTTTTTCTTGATTCTTGGCTTCTATTATGAGCTTATGGACTTCTCTTGATCTTCTATTGCTACTATGGAAAGCTAGAATTCCATTTGAGGGTATGAGATGATATGTGTGGGATGAATTGAAAAGGGTGCTTTGGTTCATGTATTTATAGGGTGAAAACACCCTTGGTGCTTAAGTTTTGAGTTTGATTAGTATCAAGGCTAGTTAAGGTGACTAAGAGGGGCTAGTAGGGTAAGTCTTATAACCTAGAAACTAGCCATGAAGTGTTGGAGGGGTGATTGGAGGCCACAGAATACAAAGAGCAACAAGGAGGTGATTTGTTTATAAGTAGCTTATAAGGAGGTGATAGAGGTGCTTGTAAGCTACTTGGGTGGCTGCTTGGTGAGTCATAGAGGTGCTTGAGGTGCTTGGTTGCTAGCTTGGGTGTAAAAATGGGTCAAAATAGAAAGAAAATGGTACCGGGTTTGTTTTTTTTCGAGTTAGGGTTTTTGACTTAAAATTCGAGTTAGGGTTAGGGTTTAGGATAGATTAAGGTTTAGGATTAGTGTTAGGATTGAGATTAGGGCTTAGGATTAAGGTTTAGGGCTTAGTTTTAGGTTTACGGTTTAGTTTTTAGTTGAAAGTGAAATTAGGGTTTAATGCTACTAAATCAAAAGGAGAATCTTTTGGATACCAAAGGCCTAATTTTGGTTGACCTTTTAAGTACCTAAAAATCCTTTTCACAGCATAAAGATGTGAAACCTTTGGATTGACTTGGTATCTAGCACAGGCACACACTACAAACATGATGTCAGGTCTTGAAGATGTAAAATACTATTGATCCCACTTTAATGGATCTTGAATTCCTTAGCTTGTGTAAGGTTTAGTTATGCAAGATAAATTCTACATTACTATGATAGAAAATTTGTTTGATAATACTAAAGATTATGCGGAATCTAATCTTTAATATAAGAAGAATTCTTCAATGAAACAGTAATTCTAATGAATACACAGATTAACAAAAAAAAGCTTCAATATATTAATACGAATACTCTAACTAGTATTAGGGTTACAAAACCTTAAAGCTGTGACAATTCTATGAATGACTGGTTTTTTATACTTAGAACTATATACCCTAGGACCTCCTTTTATACACCAAGGAGTCCTAGTCGATTTATAATATATTACAAAAACTTAGAATATTCTTAAAGATCTAATCTATAAATAACAATCCTTAACAACTAAGTAACCTTGATCTTTAAGCAATCTCTGAGCAGTCTTTATCCTTTTAGCAGTTGTAATCTTTTAGCGGTTGTAACTTTGTACCAGCAGCATTAACTCTGAACACTAGCAATAGTAACTTATACACCAGCATCATTAACTTAATAGCAGTAACTCTAAGATCATCAAGAAGTCTTTTAATCCTAACAATCCTCCCCTAAACTTGATATTTATCTTCAAAATCATCATGTTTCTTCATTAAAAGCTTCATAATCACTAGGAGGATGCTTCAAAAACTTCTTGCTTCCTTGAGTTGCTTTGTGTGAGCTTAAAGAAGATGTAACCACTTTTCATTCACGATGATCAGCTTGCAGCTTCTTATTCAGCATATCTTTAATTATAGCAGGTGTAAGGGGATATCTCTTCTCTACCAACATAAAGACATTTATATTTTGAAACCTCACAAAGTGTACTCCACATGAATCAAACCAAAACTTTGCTTTCTTGTAAATTTCTCCACACTGCATCTTCTATATGATGTTCAAACATTGTCTTTAGATCACCCCATAGCACTCTCTTATAGCCCTCATCTGGCCTTGAATATCCATGCTTAGCTTTAACCAATTTCCACAGAGTTTCTAAATCTTCCATGTCAAAGCTTCTAAGCATCTGAATAAAGGTTGAGTACCTCTTTAAACTTCCATCAGCTCTTATAATTTGATAGTAGCTGATCTTTCCTTCTTTAACAATCTTCTAGTCAACAATGCTCGGAGGCTTAGTAGCTAAAGGTATAGCATCAACTGCTACTTCCTCTTCATTAGGAATGACATTCATTAAACTTTGAAGTTCAGCTCTTTCTTGATCATCATCTATCTTTTGCTTCTTGGTAGACTCTTGTTGAAGCTCATCTCCTGCTCTTTTTGAACTGCTTTCTTCCATTACTTCTGCTTTCTTGGAACTTTCTTCCATTTTAGTGCCTTCCACCAACTCTGTTCTGAAGTCAACAAAGGTGTTTACCCTCTTGAAAGCTTTGTCAAATAATTCTTGAATATTGGCAAAGGACTTGTTCTTTAAGTCTTTGGGCTTCCATCCTGCCATATTCTTCAGGTAAGTACACATAATACTCCTTTGTTGAGCTCTTGTAGGTGGTCTATTTCTCTTTTCTTCTGCTCTTTTAGCAGCAAAGTGCTTCTTTCTTTTCTCCAAGAGTTGTACAAACAAAGTAGACTTCTCTTCAATTGTCAACTCCTGTTGTTCTTGTGCCTGCAATCTTTTAGCCAGTTGATAGTCAGCATCTATCTTTGCTTGAATGTCATCCCAAGCAATGTTGGCTTCTTCTACTTGTTGAGCTTTCTCCCTTGCAAGCCTATCTTCTTCATCAAACTTTGCTTGTAGCCTTAAAGCTTCTTCTTCATCAAACTTAATCTGATCTTTCTTCTTCAAAGGCTTCTCTGGTTCTATCATCTTTGCTTTACCCTTATCCTTTGAACCTTGACCCTTAACCTGTGATGGTAGTTGTAAAGATATTGTTGGAGTTGATTCACTTGGCTCTTGCATAACAACCCATTTTGTCTTGGGTCTTGCACTCTTCAACTCTGTCAGTGTTTGAGCCAAAGTAAGTTCAACATTAGTTATTGTAGCAGCACTAACCGGAACTGTAACAACATCAGTCACAACAACTGCTTCCTCTACAATATTTCTCTTCTCACCAGCTTTATTAGTAACTTCACTTTCAACAACCACCTCATCACAATCTAAGTCATTTACCTTAAACATATCGGCATCATAGACATTATCCAGGGTGATGTCTTCATTAGCATCAATACCATGAATTGTCCTCCCCTGTTTGGATGCATCCTCCTGATCACCCAAACTAGCTTCTTCAAAGGAAACTACTCTTGTAGATCTACCAACCCTATATAATCCATTGAGCTTATGAGTTCTTGACCCCCCCCCCTTTCTTCTCTAACTTCTTGACTCTCTTCTATAAACTTGTAATCTCCTGAGCTTAAGTAGTATTTGTGTTCTTCAGGTCAAGCACTCTTTGTTGCAATTTGGTATAAAAATCCATCAATTCCTTAAGTTGCATACTAGGCTCTTTAGTGACAACCTTATCTGCTACATTTATAGGATCACTAGGAACACTAAACTGAGGAATCTGAGTGTCCTTCTCCTTAGGCCTTTTTCTTGATTTTTGTTTCTTTTGGGGTTGAGATGATGATGGTTGAGTAATGATGGGTATGTGATGGGGATCAGTTGGCATTGCTGAACCTTTACCCATTTCTTCTTGAGCTTGAACCATCATAGTTGAAAATAAGGGTGTTTCCCTTCCAGAAAAGTCTTTTCCTTTCCTTCTCATGTTAGCAAAAATCTTCTTTGTATAAGATGGTGCAATATAAATCCTGTTGTGATTTGTAATCCCTTCTAGTTGATTATTCAAAAAGACTTGT